>CM042417.1:28876286-28908786 GCA_023634145.1 Thymallus thymallus | reverse complement strand
TATTCTATGTTACTATATATTACTAGTCACCTATTTTGAGCTGATCTCAACATCATAGAGTGTGTCTGGGAGTGATGGAATGGCCCCCACAGAGCCCTGATCTCAACATGATAGAGTCTGTCTGGGAGTGATTGTATGGCCCCCACAGAGCCCTGATCTCAACATCATAGAGTCTGTCTGGGATTACATGAGGAGAGAGAAGCAACTGAGGCTGCCTTAAATCCACAGAAGAACTGTGGTTAGTTCTCCAAGATGTTTGGGCCAACCTACCTGCCGAGTTCCTTCACACTGTGGTCAAGTGTAGAAGAGTTGATGCTGTTTAGAAGGTAAAGGCTGGTCACCAGATATGGATTAGATGCAGATTATTCTCCTGTTCACTCACTTTGCATTTAGTTAATTGATAAATATAATTATTAACATGTCGATTTTTGAAAGCATTCTTACTTTACAGACTTTTTTCACACCTGCCTAAAACTTTTGCACAGTACTGTACATTTTTTAGATTGGTTAATTATGTATGTATGTGTCCAGTGTCATGTTGAAACTCATGCTCCTGTGATGGATGTTTCAAGCGATGCTTTATGCCAATGGAGCGGAATACATTTACGCCTTATTATAGGGATTTCTTAGGTAAGTTCGTATGCAACCTTATGGAAATATTAAATGAGGAGAGTGCATAACACACCTCAGTGGACACATTGTACGAGCAACGAGTATTTATCCTGCTCACAATACTCTAATGTAAATGTTTGTCTGAATCTCTGGCCGGTTTTGTCCCATCCAAGCCATGCTGTTAAGGTGGGTGGAGCATTAGATATTTTATGTGGGGCCATGTTCAATAACAGATCTAGAGGCACTGAAGGAAAGAGCATAGAAATATTCACCCATAGCCCATTGACTTGAATGGGGATGTTCATTCTAGAAATGGTATTTCTATGGCCGATAGGCTCAAACATCTGGGACCTGGAGGGATGAACAAATTCGATTTTGTTTTTATTTTCTCTCTGGATTACTGGAAGGGTTGTGTTGTGTTCAGTACAGGAGGGGTAGAAGGATGGAGTGTGTGTGTGTGTTTTCTCTCCCTGACCCCCCCCCACACCTCTTTCCCTCCCTCTCTCTCTGTCTCTCTCTTCCTCCTCCCAACGATGAAGTCAAGGCAAGGCAAGGCAAGATGCCTTCCCTCGACCGCACTCTGTAAAACATTCAAATGAAACACTTGACTTTTCTCAATTTTTAGATTCATCCAGATGTTGCTGAAGTTGAGATACATTTTCAGTATGTCGTAATGGAGTGACTTTTGGTTTATGGCTTGCGTTACTCCATGGAGTCTACGTACACTCAGTTGGTGGTCATGGTTTTACTCTTTAGATGCAGGTCTGTGTTGAGTGAGTGTTTCACACAACTTATTACAAGCTGTAAGTGATCATTTTGAAACCTCAAAAAACTCATTTAGTGCTGCAGAAGGTTTCTATCCCACTTTCTGTCAACCAAGCCATGAGTTATTGGGAGAGGCAGGATTAGGCACCAATTATCGAATTCATGCAGTGCTGAAGTTCTATTCCCCCCCTCCCTTTTACCATATTTATTATGAATAATAAATTAGAATATCATTGTAGCATGTTTATTTCCGGCTAGCCCTTTGACAATGTTGTGTTATTACAGTCGTTTCCTGTTCTGGAATTTAAACTGTGGCTTCTGGTTTCCCTTACTACCCATACTCCCCGGCGGTCCCGTAACCCTTTCAGCACCTCTCCGGTCGGTGCTTGTAAAGGTGTGGGTGGTCGGGCTCAGTCTTAGTCAGGGGTTTGGACCCTGCAGCGGACGCGTGGACTTTGAGCTGTGAAATTGCAGCTCAAAGTCGTAATGGTAAGGCGGGGAGCCGAGGCAATCTTCTTTAATGAAACCTAAGCTACTTTACAGAGTAGAGGACCAGAGAAGGTCTGTTGGAGTTGGGCAACTGGGACTTATAAGGGGGAACTAGATGGAGGGGAACTGCAGTTAATGCCGGTGGTCATCTAAGATGAACACATACTTTATGACTGAGCACACTACCTCAGTTACAACAGAATATACAGTATACATGCAATGAAGGCACAGGAATGGATTTGAAATGTCAGTGGAAGTTGTTTTACCCTACTCATCATAATCATACATTTGGTTGTTTTATGTGCTCATACATGCAAATACCTTGCTAAATGACCGTAGAACCGCTATGGAAAACCCTTTAGTTCTGTAGTCAGATACGCCATTTGGAAGACTCATTCAGCATGGTAGATCAATATTAAAGTAAGGATGAAGAGAGAAAGAGATGAGTGGTCTGGAAAAATGTCCTTCCTTCTGCATGTAACACCTGAGTACTAATTTTCTTCTCACTACGTCTCACTTCACAGGTATTATTTCATCGCAGAGCGATTTGAAAATGTGAGAAGATTCCTCCAACAATAACACCTTGATATACTGAGCTTGACGTGTTTGCAAAACGTAATGGTGACCGTTCCAGTAACAAATGAGCAAGGCGCTCCAATAAACACAGTACACAGTTACAACGGTGGTTTCCAGGGGATAGCTGTCTCTTTTGACAATCACAACAGGGAGAAGACTGGGGAAGGAAAGGTTGTCTGGGACTCAGCGTGTGAGGCACACGTACACACATGCACACACACACATACAGTACACACAGGCTTTCCTTGCCATACTCAGGAAGCTCCAAAGTCTCAATTCATGACACACACTCAGAGTGAGTGAGAGAGTGCTGTACTTAGGGTCACTACATGATTCCATATGTGTTATTTCATAGTTTTAATGTCTTCACTATTATTCTACAATGTAGAAAATAGTAAAAATAAAGAAAACCCCTTGAATGAGTAGGTGTTTTTTTAACCTTTATTCAAGTCAGTTAAGAACAAATTCTTATTTACAATGACGGCCTACACTGGCCAAACTCGGACGACGCTGGGCCAATTGTGCGCCGCCCTATGGGACTCCCAATCATGGCCGGTTGTGATACAGTCTGGATTTGAACCAGGTTGTCTGTAGTGACGCCTCTAGCACTGAGATGCAGTGTCTTAGACCAATGCGCCACTTGGGAGCCCCAAGGTAAGTATGTATCTTGGATAGTTGGGTTGACAGACGCTACTGTATTCACCCTGAGGTCAGAAGACCTCAGTCCCTCAGATAATGACAAAGTCAGTGTAAATTCATATGAGTGAGTTTGTTTATTTAAATGTGTGTAGAGGTGTGTGTGTGTGTGTGTGTGTGTGTGTGTAGTTGGGTGATGCTGGGACCTTATCCAAAACCTTTTCAGGTCTCATCTTATACAGAGAGAACAATATGAGGCCATTTGAATGTGATTCTCAAATGAATAGAAGGTGATGCACTCAGATGACCAGTGCTTTATTTTGGTTAGGCCCCGGATCTTTCCCTCTTCCCTGACTCGGATTGTTTGAGGTGTGGCTCATTCTGAACAAGTATGTCAGTCAAATATTTCCTGGTGAGGAGGAAACTCCATAGAGCAGGGAGGAAGGTAGCCTAGTGGTTAGAGCATTGGTCCAGTAACCGAAAGGTCGCTGGTTCGAATACCTGAGTTGATGTGCCCTTGAGCAAGGCACTTAACCCTAATTTGCTCCAGAGGCACTGTACTACTATTGCTCTCCCTTTAAAAACAACACATCTGAAATAAATAAAATGAGGTCATAACAGACAGGAAGTGAGCTCAGAAGGACCTGGTGTTTAGGAAGGAAATGGACTAAGATTGACATCTAGTCCTCAAACATTGTTGTGTTTGCAGGGCCTTTGTGTGTTGCGTTCAGTAGTTATGGTATTTGTTCTGGGTTGGGTTTGACCTTATGAAAGAGACTCAGAATTTTGGTTTGTAATGTGTATGAGAAAGATATGCAAGAGTATCTATGACAAAAATGTGGCAATATGGTTTGTTGAAGAGCATAGAAATACCCCTGGTGTGTACATCAGTGGAAGCACCCTTAGTCTCCTGGGTTACGGATTACCTGACCGGTAGGCCACAATTTGTGCGACTACAGAGCTGTGTGTCAGAATGGGCAGTGAGCAACACAGGGCCCCCCCAGGGAACGGTCCTGTCCCCCTTCCTGTTCACCCTCTACACCTCGGACTTCAGATATAACTCTGAAACATGCCACCTACAGAAGTTCTCGGATGACTCCGCAATTGTAGGGTGCATCAGGGGTGGGCAGGAGGAGGAGTACAGGAGCAAAATCAATGACTTTGTGGTGTGGTGTGAGCAGAACCACCTTCAGCTCAACATCAGCAAAACAAAGGAGATGGTGGTGGACTTCAGGAGAACCAAGGCCAAATGGTTGGGAAGTTGATGGTTGGGTCATACAAGTTCCTGGGAGTTCATATGGACAACAGGCTGGAATGGGCTGGTAACACCGGGGCTCTGTACAAAAAGGGCCAGAGCTGACTCTACTTTCTGAGGAGGCTCAGGTCCTTCAACGTGTGCAGTAAACTACTGCATACCTTCTACCAGTCTGTGGTGGCCAGTGCCATCTTTTTTGCAATGGTGTGCTGGGGCGCCAACATAAAAGCTGGTGATGCTTCTCAGGTAAATAAGCTGATCAGGAAGGCTAGCTCTGTCCTGGGGATGAGCCTTGACACTCTAGAGGAGGTGGTGGAGAGACGGATCCTGGCCAAACTGCTGGCCATCATGGACAATTAACAATTAACAGTTATGCATCCATCCATGAGTAACTCTCTGGTCTGTAATCACTCATTCACTCTTATTTATTCATTCAGGTCTGTATATACATATTCATGTACAGTTGTTATATCATATCACATGCAATATTGTAAGTAATTCTTGGACTGAACTTACGTAGTCATTCACTCAGGAATGCATATTAGTATCCTGCCAGTTGTATCTTTTTTCATTGCTTTTAGTATATTGAATGTGCAATACGTGCATTTATCTGTAATTAAACCCTGCACTAAGGACTGTATTTTAAGGGAATTACTATTATTACCCTAAATTATATCATACACACGTTTAGCTATTTAAGTATCTCTTCTGTCATTTACCTGTACAGTTAATTTAACCATGCAAGTATTCACTTACCTGTAAATGTAACTGTATATTTACCTGTACAGTTAATTTAACCTGTCACGAGAGGGTGCATATACAGACCAAAGACAACTCAATGCCGAACTAAAATAAACAGAACAATGAATACAACAAACACGACAATACACACGTAACGTAGCACACTTACGTTTCACCGTGACTGGAGAATTAATAACCCACACCCCGGAGTGGAACATACAAACCTATGTAGGATCCCTAATTAGAGACGATGCACTGCAGCTGCCTCTAATTAGGGATCCAACCCAAACCACCACCAGAAACAGAAAGAATAGACCTGTCAGACTGACCATGGCTACATAGAGAAGCAAATAGGCTTCTCTATGGCCAGAGCCTGACATAACCATACAAAATATTCACTTACCTGTTCATTTAACTAGTCTCTATATTAAGCAAACTATTATTACCCTCAGTTATTTCATACTCACTTTTAGCTATTTACAGTTGTATGAAAAAGTTTGGGCACCCCTCTGAGGCTGCATAATAATTTACTCTGTCATCACAGAAAATTATCACAGTGGCATGCAATTCATTTTCTAATAAAAGCTGAGTACTGGGGTATTGTCCAGACAAGGATTTTTAGTGTAGCAATATTAAGTTGTATGAAATTAAATCAGATGTGAAAAATAGGCTATGCAAAAATTTGGGCACCCTTGTCATTCTGTTGATTTGAATACCTGTAACTACTTAGCACTGATTCATTGGAACACACATTTGGTTTGGTGAGCTCATTAAGCCTTGAACTTCATAGACAAGTGCATCCAATCATGAGAAAATGTATTTAAGGTGGCCAATTGCAAGTTGTTGTTCTCTTTGACTCTCCTCTGAAGAGTGGCAACATGGGGGCCTCAAAACAACTCTCAAATGACCTGAAAACAAAGATTGTTCAACATTATGGTTTACGGGAAGGCTACAAAAAGCTATCGCAGAGATGTAAGATGTCAGTGTCCACTGTGAGGAACATAGTGAGGAAATGGAAGACCACAGGCACAGTTCTTGTTAAGGCCAGAAGTGGCAGGCCAAGTAAAATACATCCCACAGACCACCTCCAAAGACCTACAACATCATCTTGCTGCAGATGGTGTCACTGTGCATCGTTCAACAATTCAGCGCACTTTGCACAAGGAGAAGCTGTACGGGAGAGTGATGCGGAAGAAGCCTTTTCTACACACACGCCACAAACAGAGTCGCTTGAGGTATGCAAACGCACATTTGGACAAGCCAGCTTCATTTTGGAATAAGGTGCTGTGGACTGATGAAACAAAGATTGAGTTATTTGGTCATAACAAGGGGCGTTATGCATGGCGGCAAAAGAACACAGCGTTCCAAGAAAAACACTTGCTACCCACAGTAAAATTTGGTGGGGGTTCCATCATGCTGTGGGGCTGTGTGGCCAGTGCCGGTACTGGGAATCTTGTTAAAGTTGAGGGTCGCATGGATTCCACTCAATATCAGCAGATTCTTGGGAATAATGTTGAAGAATCAGTCACAAAGTTGAAGTTACGCCGGGGCTGGATATTTCAACAAGACAACGACCCAAAACACTGCTCAAAATCTATCCGGGCATTTATGCAGAGGAAGAAGTACAATGTTCTGGAATGGCCATCCCAGTCCCCAGACCAGAATATCATTGAGAATCTGTGGGATGATTTGAAGCGGGCTGTCCATGCTCAGCAACCATCAAACCTAACTGAACTGGAGATGTTTTGTAAGGAGGAATGGTCCAAAATACCTTCATCCAGAATCCAGACACTCATTAGAGGCTATAGGAAGCGTCTAGAGGCTGTTATTTTAGCAAAAGGAGGCTCTACTAAATATTGATGTGATTTTTCTGTTGGGGTGCCCAAATTTATGCACCTGTCTAATTTCGTTTTGATGCATATTGCACATTTTCTGTTAATCCAATAAACCTAATTTCACTACTGAAATATTACTGTGTCCATCAGTTATTTGATAGATCAAAATGAGATTGCTGATCCAAACACCCAATTATTTATAAATGGAAATCATGGAAATTGTCAGGGGTGCCCAAACGTTTGCATACGACTGTAAGTATTTCTCTGCCATCGACCTGTATAGTTTAGTTAACCATGCAAATATCTATCTATCTATCTATCTATCTATCTATCTATCTATCTATCTATCTATCTATCTATCTATCTATCTATCTATCTATCTATCTATCTATCTATCTATCTATCTATCTATCTATCTATCTATCTATCTATCTATCTATCTATCTATCTATCTATCTATCTATCTATCTATCTATCTATCTATCTATCTATCTATCTATCTATCTATCTAATATGTACAATAGCTTTGGTTGGACTGATCATGTCAATATCTTACTTTCACAATCTTAGCTAGCAGTCATCATCATGAATCAAGTCTACTGGCTAATCCTTATGAAGAGAAAGAATGAAGAGAAAATATAGATAAAACGTATCGGTGCTCATCAGCCATTGGACATAAACATTACACAACAATTTGGAAATCGCAAATTCAACAATGAGTGGTTTGTAAGGAATTGGTGACAGTGGCAACAGCAAGCATTGCAGCTGGGAAGTCGGGAATAAACAGCTCAAACTGGGGAAAAAATCTTGTGAACTGTCATTCAACTCGGAATTGTAAATCCGGCATCTTTCTTTTTGATGACAAAAATTTGCCCATGAAGGACCGCCGTTCCAGCACATCACAACAACGTGAGTCCAAAAAGGTCTTATGCTACTGTAGCCAGTGTGAAACAGCTAGCTAGTTAGCAGTGCGCGCTAGTAGCGTTTCAATCTGTGATGTCACTCGCTCTGAGACCTTGAAATAGTTATTTCCCTTTCTCTGCAAGAGCCACGGCTTTTGTTGGGCGATGGTTAACGATGCTTCAAGGGTGACTGTTGTCAATGTGTGCAGAGGGTCCCTGGTTCGAGCCCAGGTAGGGACTAGGAGAGGGACTGAAGCAAAACTGTTACACTGCTTCATAAATTATGTAGGATACCAGAGAGATATGTTTACTGTAGCTAAGAAAGTAATACTAAGTGTATGTTGTGTAGTAAACTGTTAGTAGCCCATGTGCCTCACCCTAATAATTTGGTCTATTTTCACCTCTTAATTTCACTTACTGTTCTGACTTGGTGGTGCACGTGTAGCCTATAGCCTGTTTTAGAGAAATGTAATCATCGAATATTGTAAGAGCTTTCATTGTCTGCTTGTATGCCCCCTTTATTTATCCTACGGTTCTGACTTGGGAGTATACTGTAAGAACGGCCCATGTTCTGAATTCCATTGAAAGGAATATAGGAATATAAATGGTACTTTTAACATTATTTTTGTACGGAATGTGCCCAACAATGTGCCATGATGTATTGATTTTGATGATATTAGTCTTGAGAATGAGTTTGTCTTACCTATTATTATTATGGATGCCTCTATTATTATCAATAACCTAGTCAGCTGGGGGTGTGCAGTGCATTCTCCTTTAGTTCATTATCAGATATCACTACAGCTCTGAGTCTGGTGTGGTGATATAGGGGACGTGTGGAGGAAGGCCTGGGCCTCACATTTAGCTGTGCTCTCCTGGGAGAGATTAGCCCGTTTAGGCTCTGGTGTCTCTCTCTCTATCTCTGCCACACTCAGATTGCTCACTGCTGCTGGTCTCTCCCTCTCTCTCTCTCTCTCTCTCTCTCTCTCTCTCTGTCTCTCTCTCTCTGTCTCTCTCTCGTTCTCCCTCTCTCTCTCTCTCTCTCTCTCTCTCTGTCTCTCTCTCTTTCTCTCTCTCTCTCTCTCTCTCTCTCTCTCTCTCTCTCTCTCTCTCTCTCTCTCTCTCTCTCTCTCTCTCTCTCTCTGTCCCTCCCCCACAAAGCTGATGCTCTTAATTGACAGCCCAGATGGCTTGGTGGTGTCCAGGGCCAGACTGGGCCCCTCTCTGCAACCCAATCCCACACCAGGCCTCCTGTTCTGCTCTAGAGCCCTCTACTACAGGTCTGTCCCAAATGGCACCCTATTGCCTATATAGTGCGCTACTTTTGTCCAGGGCCCCAGGCCCACCGACAGGCTGCTAGCTAGGTTCCTGTCTCCTGCCTCCTGCTCTGGATAGGCCGGTACCACACCGCTGTTAGCATTAAACTCCTAAACGACCCCAGCCCTAAGAGGATCAGGGAGAAGCATGATCCCTTAATGTAGTGGAGGGAGGAGGATGGCTTCTTATCCCCTCCCTCCCTCCTCCCCTCTCCCGCCCCTTCATTTCTATCACTTCCTGGGTTAGTTAGTTAAAGATGTCATTATGTCTGTGAATTGTGCTGCTTTAATAACATCTGTAGTATGTTATGCCATGTTGGGAGGATGTTCATGAATTTAAATGTATGTGAATGCTGTATCTTTCAATATCTGTATTATTAGGTACAATATTGCTTTTGGTCCTTGGTGCCAATTTTTATAAATTAAATCAATGCATTGTAATTGACTTCATTGAACCATGTTACTGTAGCTTTAGGGTCAACTTAATAGCATAACCCCCAGTCTTCATCCCCCAGTGTATGAATTTATACTAATACTTCTGCCAAAGAAAATAAATGGAGCTGTTTTGTTCTAGTTGCTTTTAAACACATCAGAGAGCACTCTCCCTCTCTAGAGACCGTTTCATTATTGGTAGTCATATTATTATTATTCTTTGTTTTCCACAGACGTTTCATTTAAAAAATGACTTCACGCTAACAGTGGCATAATCCAAGGAAAATGGGAAAGATTTGAGAGAGTTTCCATTGGATAACAACCATCTCTTTTTCCAGGCGGTCGTCTCTGTAGAGCACGAGGAGGGTATGAACAGGAACAGAACGTGGTTTAGCTAAATGCCTCATCAAGGGCAGCAGGCAGCCTAGCGGTCAGAGCGTTGGGCCAGTAACCCAAAGGCTGCTGGCTCGAATACCCAAGCCGACAAGGTGAAAAACCTGTCGATGTGTCCTTGAGCAAGGCACTTAACCCTGTTTCTTTTCACCTTTATTTAACCAGGTAGGTCAGTTGAGAACAAGTTCTCATTTGCAACTGCAACCTGGCCAAGACAATGCAAAGCAATGCGACAAAAACAACACAGAGTTACACATGAGAATAAACAAAAGTACAGTCAATAACACAATAGAAAATCTATATACAGAGTGCAAATGTAGTGCAAAATGCAGTAAGGTTAGGAGGTGGGACAATAAATAGGCCATAGTGGCGAAATAAATTACAGATTAGCATTAACACTGGACTGATAGATGTGCAAATGATGATGTGCAAATAGAGATACTGGAGTGCAAAATGAGCGGAAGTAAAAAATAAATATGGGGATGAGGTAGTAGGGTGGGCTATTTACAGAAGGGCTATATACAGGTGCAGTGGTCGATAAGCAGCTTTGACAGCTGATGCTTAAAGTTAGTGAGGGAGATAGGAACCTCTAGCTTCAAGGATTTTTGCAATTCGTTCCAGTCATTGGCAGCTGAGAACTGGAAGGAATGGCGGCCAAAGGAGGAGTTGGCTTTGGGGGTGGCCAGTGAAATATACCTGCTGGAGTGCATTCTACGGGTGGATGTTGCTATGGTGACCAGCGAGCTGAGATAAGGCGGGGATTTACCTAATAAAGACTTATAGATGACCTGGAGCCAGTGGGTTTGGCGACGAATATGTAGTGAGGGCCAGCCAATGAGAGAATACAGGTCGCAGTGGTGGGTAGTATATGGGGCTTTGGTAACAAAACGGATGGCACTGTGATAGACTACATCCAATTTGCTGAGTAGATTGTTGGAGGCTATTTTGTAAATGACATCGGCGAAGTCAAGGATCGGTAGGAAGATTTACAAGGGCATGTTTGGCAGCATGAGTGAAGGAGGCTTTGTTGAGAAATAGGAAGCCAATTCTAGATTTAATTTTGGATTGGAGATGGTTAATGTGAGTCTGGAAGTTGAGTTTACAGTCTAACCAGACACCTAGGTATTTGTAGGTGTCCACGTACTCTAAGTCAGACCCGTCGAGAGTAGTGATGATAGTCCGGTGGGCGGGTGCGGGCAACGTTCGATTGAAAAGCATGCATTTAGTCTTACTAGCATTTAAGACCAGTTGGAGGCCACGGAAGGAGTGTTGTATGGCATTGAAGCTTGTTTGAAGGTTAGTTAACACAGTGTCCAAAGAGGGGCCAGATGTATACAGAATGGTGTCGTCTGCGTAGAGATGGATCAGAGGGTCACCAGCAGCGAGAGCGACATCGTTGATGTATATAGAGAATAGGGTTGGCCCAAGAATTGAACCCTGTGGCACCCCCATAGAGACTGCCAGGGGACCGGACAGCAGGCCCTCCGATTTTACACACTGAACTCTGTCAGAGAAGTAGTTGGAGAATCAGGCGAGGCAGTCACTTGAGAAACCAAGGCTGTTGAGTCTGCCAATAAGAATGCAGTGATTGACAGAGTCGAAAGCCTTGGCCAGGTCGATGAAGACGGCTGCACAGTACTGTCTTCTATCGATGGCGGTTATGATATCGTTAAGTACCTTGAGCGTAGCTGAGGTTCACCCATGACCAGCTCGGAAACCAGATTGCATAGCAGAGAAGGTACGGTGGGATTCAAAGTAGTCAGTGATCTGTTTATTAACTTAGCTTTCGAAGACTTTAGAAAGGCAGGGCAGGATGGATATAGGTCGATAACAGTTTGGGTCTAGAGTGTCACCCCCTTTGAAGAGGGGGATGACTGCGGCAGCTTTCCAATCTCTAGGGGTCTCAGACGATACAAAAGAGAGGTTTTGTACCTGTAGGTAGGCCGTCATTGTAAATAAGAATTTGTTCTTAACTGACTTGCCTAGTTAAATAAAATAAATGTATCTTTGCTGATGTAGATAGTTTCTGGGCCTTTTTTCATCAGCGATCAAGGGCGGGAGGGAGGGAGGGACATGGGTGAAACCGTTCCTCTCTCACCTCCCCCATCCCCTATCCAACATGGACTGGCCGGTTGACTACGGTGGGAACCTGAAACAGGTTGGGAGGGACTCATTGGGTATGCTAAAGCTATTATTCCCTGTCAGGACAACCCAGGCCCCACCACATGGCCCTTCACTGTGGACTGACCGACGACCACTCTGCTGAATTATTCAGCCTGCAGTCTGCCCACCCACCCCATAAACAGTCAGCTTTTCTCTAGTTTTCTAATTAATGTAAGTAGGTGAGAGGGTTGTTTAACCAAACAATGAATGATATAGCTAACATGATAGTAGATGTGTTGTTAGTTACAAGCGGGGAAAATATCTTTGCTGTAAAACAATCTGAGAGTAAAATCTGTCTTATTATTTTTCTTTTGGCTCAAATATACTAAGTAGACATAATGACAAGCTTTCTCTCTCCACACAAAATACATGCCTCAAGTCTGTACACAAGAAACCTTATAGTCTGTAGCTATAAGAATAGCTGGGCCAAGCAGCTCCTGTGTGTGACCTATAATTGCCTGCCTATCATGGGACCTCAAGAAGAAGAAGAATGTATTTTTGACCTTAGCAAGCAGGATTGTGGTCCATTCAGAATATCATTTAATTTAAGTAATAAACAGGATACAATTCGAATTTGAATTAAAGGAAATATAATTGAATTCAGTGAAATGCAATGAAATTGAAATGCCTCTTCTATCCTATGTTAGGTGCAGTCTATACAAATATAATCTTGTACATAAAATGTGTCGTTATATACAGCGGGTGAAATAAGTATTGAACACGTCACCATTTTTCTCAGTAAATATATTTCCAAAGGTGCTATTGACATGATCACCAGATGTTGGTAACAACCCAAGTAATCCATACATACAAAGAAACCAAAACAAATAAGTTCAGAAATTAAGTTATGTGTAATAATGTGAAATGACACAGGGAAAAAGTATTGAACAAACTTACTGATATTTATTTAATACTTTGTACAAAAGCCTTTGTTGGTAATGACAGCTTCAAGACGCCTCCTGTATGGAGAAACTAGTCGCATGCATTGCTGGTGTGACAGATCAGTCTTCAAATCTTGAAGGTTCCGTGGGCCTCTTCTATGAATCTTGATCTTCAGTTCTTTCCATAGATTTTCAATGGGATTTAAGTCAGGTGATTCTAGCAGTGTCAGGCTCTGGCCATAGAGAAGCAATAGGCTTCTCTATGTAGCTTGGTCAGAGTCTGACAGTGTCGTTCTTTTCTGTTTCTTTGTGGGTTTGGGTGGATCTCTAATTAGAGGCAGCTGCTACCCGTTGTCTCTAATTAGGGATCCAATATATGTCGAGTCTGTCCCTCACGCGGGTGTGGGTTGTTATCGTTATATGGTATATGTAATTCGCAGTCACGGGTGAAGTAAGTGTGTTTCTTTTCGTCCGTTCATCTAGTGTGTTATTGAGCGTGACGTTTTTGTCTATAGTGTTTGTGGTGTTATAGTTCGTTCATTTCGTAATTTTATTACATAGTAATAAAAGGAAAAAATGTCGAACAACTATCCCTGCGCTGCGTCTTGGTCTCTCCAAACCCCATTCCGTGACAAGCAGCTTTATTTTCTTTCTGAAACCAATTGAGAGTTTCCTTGGCTGTGTGTTTGGGATCATTGTCTTGCTGAAATGTCCACCCTTGTTTCATCATCTTGGTAGATGGCAGCAGATTTTTGTCAAGAACGTCTCGGTAAATTTGCCCATTCATCCTTCCTTCAATTATGTGAAGTTTGCCAGTACCATTTGCTGAATAGCAGCCCCACACCATGATGTTCCCACCTCCAAACTTCACTGTTGGTATGGTGTTTTTAGGGTGATGTGCAGTGCCATTTCTCCTCCAAACATGGTGTGTATTATGACATCCAAACAGTTCAATTTTGCTCTCATCTGACCACACTATATTCTCCCAGTATTTCACTGGCTTTTCCAAATGCAAACTTTAAACGAGCTTCAACATGCTTTTTTTTCAGCAATGGAGTCTTGCGTAGTGAGCGTGCATACAGGCCATGGCAGTGGATTGCATTACTTACTGTTTTCTTTGAGACAACAGTACCTGCTAATTGCAGGTCTTTTTGAAGCTCTCCACAAGTGGTCCTTGGCTCTTGGACAACTCTTCTGATTATTCTTTTCACTCCTCTGTCAGAAATCTTGCGAGGAGCACCTGGTCGAGGCAATTTTATGGTGAAATGATTGTCTTTCCACTTCCGTATTATGGCCCCAACAGTGCTCACTGGAACATTCAGAAGCTTAGAAATGCGCCTATAACCAATGCCATCATTATGTTTTGCAACAATTAGGTTGCGAAGGTCTTTAGACAACTCTTTGCTTTTACCCATCATGAGATGTGTCTTGTGTAACACCTTGGCAATGAGACCTTTTTGTAGGCCATCAGTTGGGTCTGAACCAGCTGATATTAACTTGCACTGACAGGGGGCTGGATTGCTTTTTAATTACTGATAGTTTTCAGCTGTTGTCTTGGCTTTCCATGCCTTTTTGCACCTCCCTTTCTTCATGTGTTCAATACTTTTTCCCTGTGTCATTTCACATTATTACACATAACTTAATTTCTGAACTTATTTGTTTTGGTTTCTTTGTATGTATGGATTACTTGGGTTGTTACCAATATCTGGTGAAAATGTCATGTCAATAGCCCCTTTGGAAATATATTTACTGAGAAAAATGGTGACGTGTTCAATACTTATTTCACTCACTGTACATGCATGTCAAATATTGTTGAAGCAATTGATTTTTGGGACAAATTCTTTAAATGAATGATCAAGGAATATTCTAAGTTATTACATTTCATTAACCCTTTACACTCATGGAAATTGGCCTATATGGATTGGGCTAAATTGAAATGCTTTTTACAAGAAATATGAAAAGCATATTGTCACGCCTACTCCCGCTCCCCCTCTCCAGTGCGGTCTACTAACCACCGGTCCCGGCACCATCATTACGCACACCTGCTCCCCATCATTACGCACACCTGCTCCCCATCATTACGCACACCTGCTCCCCATCATTACGCACACCTGCTCCCCATTATTACGCACACCTGCTCCCCATTATTACGCACACCTGCTCCCCATTATTACGCACACCTGCTCCCCATTATTACGCACACCTGCTCCCCATTATTACGCACACCTGCTCCCCATTATTACGCACACCTGCTCCCCATTATTACGCACACCTGGACCTCATCATCACCTCTCCCTTTATTTAGCCCTCAGTAGCCTCAGTCATCAGGCAGTATTGCTTCCTGACTCCCAGCGTATATGTTACAGAATACTGCCTCACAAATGATGGAAGCAGCAGAAGAGAAAGACATCTCCCAGACGTAGAACAGGGACACCTAATCCGCCAACACCACAATCAGCTGGCGCAACTGGGTGGGGCTATGGATGAGGTCCACCGCTTCCTCCACCTCCTCGACACCACCCAAGAGGCGATGCCCGATTGTACCTCCCGGACGCCATCCAAATGCTAGTCTAGTGCTCCCTCTATTTTGCCCATCAGACGGGAGCCCCCACCACTGTGAGGTCCAATGTTGCCACGGTCATTTCCCTGCTGATCGGGCGGGTGTTGGAGTGGGGTACAGCTGTCTGGGAGAGAGGAGAGGAAGAGCTGAGTTCCTATGAAAGGTTCATGGCTCTGTTCAGGGCGGTCTTCAATCATCCATCAGAGGGCAGAGAGGGAGGTGAGCAACTATACCAACTCTGGCAGGGTGCCTAGACCACTGCTGAGTACGCCCTCACCTTCCGGACCGTGGCAGCCTCCAGTGGATGGAATGAACGTTCAGTACCCTATTCCATACAGGACTGCACAAGGAGGTCCCGACGGAGCTGGCGTGCTGGGACGACAACCTTTCCTCGGAAAGCGCTCATCATGATGGCCATCCGTCTGGATGATCTTCTTTGAGAGCACCATGATCATCCGTATCCCAGGGTAGGCGTGAGTAATCCATTTCATCGACCAGGCCCTCACCTCCTCCCTGAACCTCGTACCCGTTCTCCTCTCCTTTTTTCCAGTTCCTGGATAATCGACCACTGGGATCTGGCACAATACCGCACATCACAGCACCACACACCCTCACCGTGGGACCCATGCGCCAAGAAAGCCTTCCCTTCCTCATCATCACTGCACCTGTACAGAAAGTCACCCTTGGCCTCCCATCGCTCCAACTTTATGACCCCACCATCTGATCGAGGATGAAAATCACAGCCTGGTCACTAGGATGCCGGAAGACCTGCTTTCCCATACCGGGTCACTGAGGATCTGTTCCAGCAGGTCTGCCGGCACTATGGCCTTCCAGAGGACAATGTCTCCGACCGTGGCCCCCAATTCAAGTCGCTTATATGGAGAGCCTTCATGGAGAAGCTGGAGGCCACGGCCAGCCTCACATCCGGGATGTTGAGAACCTAAAGCAAGCACACTAACTATGCATCCCCGCCACCACGCAATTATTGTTGTTATTTACATATGCAATCCAAAAACGTATAAATAAAATATGATACTTCAGTGTTAAGCTTTCATAATGTAATTCAAGGAAACAGATGATAATTTTGATGCGTGTAGAAAGGAGTCATGAGTGCATTCAGGTGCGTGTGCCAGTTAGTGGCAGGGATGGGGACAACTTTCTGTCGCACAAGGTACTCAAGTTCAGAACGGCTGTCCGTCAAAACCCATACAGCACTCTGAAGCGCAGAGCCAGAGCTCTGACGTCACTGCGTTCCAATTTAAGCATTTATCATTGCCCAAATCTGCCATTTTCAACACGTATACTGGTAAGAGTGTAAAGGGTTAATCACTTAACTTGTGTTCAGTATAGGGAAAATACTACATTTCCCAGAGTGCATTAGTTCAACCTTCAAGTTGACCCTTCAAAAAGAAGCCAAAGGTGAAATGGTTGGTGGAAATATAATGGGCTTTTCTGAGAACTAAGGTTAAAAGAGTATATGAACATTGTTTCCAGATAAAAGTTATATATTCTTTGGTATCTGGAATTGTGACCTTTCAGATTAAGTTAAACTTTTATGTTCTATAACTGAGTGGAATTTCTTTGAGTTGCACTGAATTAAATCCTACTTGCTGTCACTAAAACTCAAGTTCAAATTCTACATCCTGTGGGGTGTGGCCGATTCAATTCGAATTTCAACTCATGAGTTCAATGGGAGTCAATTCCAAAATTCAGAATTGAGTAAACCCTGTTAGCTAGCTACATTATAAAATGTAATATTTCCCGAAAGCCAGGAATTTACCTCGGCAGCAAGCATGTAATCAGTTCTTCCCAGTCACCCAGAAGAGAATCTGTGCATCCCAAATGTCACCCTATTTCAGGGTTTCCCAAATTAGATGAAACCATTTGGGGTTGCCTGATTTGAAAATGGGGTTGCCAGAGAAAATGTGGTTCATAGAACCAGGCTAATGTCAGTAACCTCCGGTAGCCGCCAGATGCAGTTGTAATAAACAGAGCGGTTTCTGTTGCTCTATATGTTGAACGATTTAAGCTATACAATAATATGACTCCGTCACTGAAAGATAACACTCTCTGGTAACATACTGTTCTTTTCCACCACTATTTTCCCACAAGCCGTTAGAGCCAAGTGGACAAGAACATCATCAACAATACAATGATGTTCTGAACTGTCCAATACCTTTCTGATGCATTTCAGTCACTTTAAACCATACTGTCTTCAGATTGAAATACTGTCCAAACTACTGTCAGACAGATTTGTAATAAACTGTCATAGCCCATATTAGAAAAGTTAACATTGGCCGTTGATTACATAACTTATTTGACATGGTGGATATCTAAACATATAGCCCAACATTTGTATCACAAATAAAGTTGCATAAATAACTCTAAATTAAGCATATACTGTAGGAGGAGCTGTTTCTTTGTTAACCGCTCAACACAGAATAATGTAGGCACTCCCTCAGAAATGTATTTTATTCAACTATAGTGCATTCAGAAAGTCTTCAGACCACTTGACTTTTTGTTACGTTAGAGCCATATTAAAAAATGTATTTAATAAAACATTTTCCTCATTAATCTACACACAATACCCCATAATGACAAAGCAAAAACAGGTTTTTAGAAATGTTATCAAATGTATAAAAAAATACAAAACAGAAACACCTTATTTACATAAGTATTCAGACCCTTTGCTATCTATCTATCTATCTATCTATCTATCTATCTATCTATCTATCTATCTATCTATCTATCTATCTATCTATCTATCTATCTATCTATCTATCTATCTATCTATCTATCTATCTATCTATCTATCTATCTATCTATCTATCTACCTACCTACCTACCTACCTACCTACCTACCTACCTACCTACCTACCTACCTACCTACCTACCTACCTACCTACCTACCTACCTACCTACCTACCTACCTACCTACCTACCTACCTACCTACCTACCTACCTACCTACCTACCTACCTACCTACCTACCTACCTACCTACCTACCTACCTACCTACCTACCTACCTACCTACCTACCTACCTACCTACCTACCTACCTACCTACCTACCTACCTACCTACCTACCTACCTACCTACCTACCTACCTACCTACCTACCTACCTACCTACCTACCTACCTACCTACCTACCTACCTACCTACCTACCTACCTACCTACCTACCTACCTACCTACCTACCTACCTACCTACCTACCTACCTACCTACCTACCTACCTACCTACCTACCTACCTACCTACCTACCTACCTACCTACCTACCTACCTACCTACCTACCTACCTACCTACCTACCTACCTACCTACCTACCTACCTACCTACCTACCTACCTACCTACCTACCTACCTACCTACCTACCTACCTACCTACCTACCTACCTACCTACCTACCTACCTACCTACCTACCTACCTACCTATCTATCTATCTATCTATCTCTGGTAAATTCATTTGATTGGACAAGAGTTGGAAAGGCACACACCTGTATATATAAGGTCACACAGATCACAGTGCATGTCAGAGCAAAATCCAAGCCATGAGGTTGAAGGAATTGTCCGTAGAGCTCAGAGACAGGATTGTGTCGAGACACAGATCCATGGAACGGTATCAAAAAATGTCTGCAGCATTGAAGGTCCCCAAGAACACAGTGGCCTTCATCATTCTTAAATGGAAGTTTGGAACCTGTCTACCCAAGAAGACTCAAGGCTGTAATCGCTGCTAAAGGTGCTTCAACAAAGTGTCTGAATACTTATGTAAATATGATATTCCAGGTTGTTTTTTTAAAATATACATTTGCTAACATTTCTAAACAAACTGTTTTTCATCCATTTTAGAATAAGGCTGTAGGGTAACAAAATGTGGAAAAAGTCAAGGGGTCTGAATTCTTTCCAAATGCACTCTATGTAAAATGTTATTTTTAAAATTATATACAATAATGACACAGAATTCTGAGCTGAAAATATTGTGTGCTAAATGAACTAGTGTAGCCCACACCCATATGGCCATATCAGGGCCTAACAAGGACAACAGAGTATGCTATTCTGTTCTTCTGAAATAGACTACGTTATCTTCATATCATGTTTCTTTAGACCTGTGTAACATAAATACAGTATTTATTGTGAAGATGTAGGCTATATTAAATGGATGTATTAGACTTTTTAAAATGTAGATGTTCCAAAGGTCTGCATCAGTGGCTTGTCTGTGTGGAAGCCAGGAGATGTTAAATGTGTTTATGTTAATTAACTGTCAATTACCGTGAGACCGGCAGATATTTACTTGAAAGTCACTGGCTGACAAAATGTAATGACCGCCACATCCCTAGGTGGGGTCGTGAATGTTTTTAAATGTCAAAATGGGTCGGAGACGTAAAAGGTTTGGGAACGCCTGCCCTATTCCCTATACAGGGACGCAACATGTGGGTGATAAGAGTTGTGTGACAATGGAGGGTCAGGTCTGATTGGACGCAGTTGGACCTCCGGATTGTTTTGGCATGGCCCTGTCTTCCCCCCGTACGCCACACCTGGGTTCAAACACTATTCACCATTTTTCATAATACCTTGAGCATTTGTTCTAGACTGCCCATAGAGTGCAAGATGGGTGGGATTTGCAGTTTTGGAACTAGCCAGGCAAGCTCAATCGAGCACAGATAAAGTAGCTGAGGTAATTTTGAATAGTATTTGAACCCAGGTGTGGGCACTGTCGTCCCCAGAGCTGCAGTGAACCCTGGTGCTAAAGGAGAACAGCCAGGCCTTTCTTTAGGTAGGAGGCAGGAGGCTTGAATCACAGCTGGGCTGGTTGGCTGACGGTCTCATGGCCCTCTCTTTCTCTTTCCCTCTCTCTCTCTCTCTCTGCAGTCTCGGAATGATCCCATCGCATTCCTTCATCCCACACGCACCCTCTCCTATCCCAGATAGTAGTATATGATATTTGTGGAGAGAAAAGCTTGTTTAGACGCAAGCAAATGTATCCCAATTTTGGTGAAAAACCTCTGAAACATTCTTTATTTATAAACTCATTTATATATTTTGGTGTTTATTTTTTACAATAATTCTATGTATAAAAATATATATAGAGTACCAGTCAAAAGTTTGGAAACATCTACTCATTCAAGGGTTTTTCTTTATTTTACTATTTTCTACATTGTAGAATAATAGTAAAGACATCAAAACTATGAAATAACACATATGGAATCATGTAGTAACCAAAAAAGTGTTAAACAAATCCAAATATATTGTATATTTGAGATTCTTCAAAGTAGCCACCCTTTGCCTTGATGACAGCTTTGCACAATCTTGGCATTCTCTCAACCAGCTTCACCTGGAATGCTTTTCCAACAGTCTTGAAGGAGTTCCCACATATGCTGAGCACTTGTTGGTTGCTTTTCCTTCACTCTGCGTTCCAACTCATCCCAAACCATTAGGTTGAGGTCGGGTGATTGTGGAGACCAGGTCATCTGATGCAGCACTCCATCACTATCCTTCTTGGTCAAATATCCCTTACACAGCCTGGAGGAGTGTTGGGTCATTGTCCTGTTGAAAAACAAATGATAGTCCCACTAAGCGCAAACCAGACGGGATGGCGTAATGCTGCAGAATGCTGTGGTAGCCATGCTGGATAATTGTGCCTTGAATTCTAAATAAATCACAGACAGTGTCACCAGCAAAGCACCATAACACCTACTCTTCCATGTTCACGGTGGGAGCCACACATGCAGAGATCATCCGTTCACCTACTCTGCGTCTCACAAAGACACGGCCGGTTGGAACCAAAAATCTCAAATTTGGACTCATCAGACCAAAGGACAGATTTCCACTGGTCTAATGTCCATTGCTCGTGTTTCTTGGCCCAAGCAAGTCTCTTCTTATTATTGGTGTCCTTAAGTAGTGGTTTCTTTGCAGCAATTTGACCATGAAGGCCTGATTCACACAGTCTCCTCTGAACAGTTGATGTTGAGATGTGTCTGTTACTTGAAGTCTGTGAAGCATTTATTTGGGCTGCAGTCTGGTAACTCTAATGAACGTATCCTCTGCAGCAGAGGTAACTCTGAGTCTTCCATTCCTGTGGCGGTCCTCATGAGAGCCAGTTTCCTCAAAGCGTTTAATGTTTTTTGCGACTGCACTTGAAACTTTAAAAGTTCTTGAAATGTTCCAGATTGACTGACCTTCATGTCTTAAAGTAATGATGGACTGTCGTTTCTCTTTGCTTATTTGAGCTGTTCTTGCCATAATATGGACTTTTACCAAATAGGGCTATCTTCTGTATACCACCCCTACCTTGTCACAACACAACTGATTTGCTCAAACGCATTAAGAAGGAAAGAAATTCCACAAATGTACTTTTAACAAGGCACACCTGTTAATTGAAATAAATTCCAGGTGACTACCTCATGCAGCTGGTTGAGAGAATGCCAAGAGTGTGCAAAGCTGTCATAAGTCAAAGGGTGGGTACTTTGAAGAATCTCAAATATAAAATATATTTGGATTTGTTTAACACTTTTTTGGTTACTACATGATTCCATATGTGTTATTTCATAGTTTTGATGTCTTCACTTTTATTCTACAATGTAGGAAATAGTACAAATAAAGAAAAACCCTGGAATGAGTAGTTGTCCAAACTTTTGACTGTTACTGTATACATTTTTAAGACTTTTGCATTTTTTAATGTTTTTGGATTGATTCATCTTCCTTCAAGTTATAGCCTTACTCAGTCCATGCAACCAAAAACAACCCCCACAGAGGACAGATGTATCAGCTGTGTCACTGTCATAATGAACCTATATTAAAACATAGGAATAGGCTCTACAAATGTATTTTTAAACAATAAGACTCACCAGAGTATTGATCAATTACTTGTAAGCTTCCATAATGATATGACCCCAACCCTACCAGAGACAATGAAGAGTAGTATTATATACTGTATGTATGCTTATATATATTACTTTATAGAAAGAAGGTTTGTTGGTCCTAGGGTTTGGGCCACTAGGGTCCTTAACCTTAACCCTTACCCTAACCATAACCCATACCTAACCTTAACCCTTACCTTAACCCTTTTAAATGTAAACTTCAATGGGATATTGACGTCCCAAGGATCCCAGATACCATAGCACGCACCCTAGGGTTTGGGAGGTGTAGAAGGTAATGTCGTAAAGTAGAGTGTCGTAAACCAGGTGCAGGGAGGGGAGGTGAAGCGGGGGGGAGTGGGGGAGAGAGAGGAGGTGACTCTCCAGCAGCATTTAGACACAGCGAAAGGATCATGGCGGATGGCCCCAGGTGTAAGCGCAGAAAGCAGGCAAATCCGAGGAGGAATAACGGTAAGTAAAACTACTACAATGTCCCTTATTTTCGTGTGGTGAAGTGGACTAGAATGTGTTCTATCGAATTATCGATTCTCCGAAGACTTTAGGACCTCCGGAGTCCCGTTTTTAGTGGGTCAAAGTGCTGGAAAGTAGCAAGTAAGCGCACCATTATATCCCTATGTGGCGTACCGTTATACCTGTCTCGCGACTCTCCCTCCGCCTAGCGGTTGAGTGCACCACCCTGGACCGTTATACGCACCTAATCCCGTCCCTTCACTCGCTTTTGTTTCCCGTTCAGTCCCATTTCGATTCTATTTAAATCCACTTTTCCTATTTATTTATTTTTTTTTCAACTTGATAGCTTGTTTCACCGTCTCGCCTTTCCATTGTGTAGCTTTCTAAAAACCAGTGTCTGGGAAAATAACGTTACCTGGTTGTTTTTGCGGACCGTGGTATTTTGTCGCCTTGGTTATCAATATGGAATATAGATTGATGTTCTGAAATGAGTGAATATGTGTATAAGGTGTATTTCTGCAATGCACTTTGGGAAAAAAATAACTGTTTCTGTCGCTTTTCTGTTTGTCGCACCGTAGCAGGTAGCGCGAGCCATGACAGGACACTGTTGCTACATCGAGGGCTCGGGCTTTTGGAAATGTTTTTACTGTGGAAATTGTGCGGTTCTGCTGCTTGATCGTCTATTCAAATGCATGCTGTTATGTTTATGTAGGCTGCACGTGATACTTTGTCTATTTTAATTGTAAAATATGTGTAGGAGCGATGCACGCGTTTTCACAATGGCAAGTGTGCATCGCAAATCATTAGAAAAGTTATTGCTAAGATAAGTAGAACATATGCAGAACAGGATAAAGTAGCTATAATTAATAAACAGAAATGCAAATTAACTTCGAACGAAAATGCGTTGTTTCTGTAGCATGCATTGTTGGGTAACGTCAGAGAATGGGAAGAATATATCAAGCGCTGTTTGTGTGAACGAGGCACAGCTTATATAAACAAGGCACAGCCTATATAAGGAGTGTGCGTTTACATACACTGTCCTGCGCTGGGAATTCTGATTTTACACACCCTTGAAGGTTTGGTGGCGTGGGAGCCAACCTGTTCATCCAGAGTTTTTATACTTACATTATTTTAGTTATTTTGTTTTTGTTTGTGCTTTAGTGTTTGTGGTTAAAATGGCTGCATTGTAGGGTTGTCCGGGTAGCCAGTGCGTTTCTCAGAATAGTTTTTTTTCACTCCAGTAATTTAATCAATTTACTAGTGGAAGGCTTTTATCTGGAAATCATATTGAACCCAATTTGACTTGTAAATATCATGTTCTTCGGGTTGCTTGCATTTTCCTTATGCATTTCTTAATCTCTTGTGTTCTCATTTTGTTTAGTTAGTTATTGGACTTTTGTTTCAACGTCGGAGGTGGTCGTTTTCCCCGCATAGGAGTAATGTTTGTGTTGTAGGCTGTTTGTATACCTATGGGTTTTTCTCCTGTAGGCTAGCTGACGACATGCGTAGCCTACGTACAGCCTCATACGAGCAGTCACCAGCACAGCATCGCAAGTGATCGAGCCACCCAGCGCATCCTGCAGGAACTGGGAACATGTTTACCTGATCCGGAAAACGGGTCTTTGTAAACACCCCTCTGTCAAAACATCAACACAAACCGGCAGTCTGATTTCGGGTGACTGAATATGCTGTTAGAGAAGGAATCATCTCACGGGAATCTGTCTTGCCTTTCCAAAGCAGCGGAGAGCGGTCCCTGCGCGGTGCGCCGCAACAAATGGCAACTTGT
Source organism: Thymallus thymallus (assembly GCA_023634145.1). NCBI lineage: Eukaryota > Metazoa > Chordata > Actinopteri > Salmoniformes > Salmonidae > Thymallus > Thymallus thymallus. The sequence continues at coordinate 28,884,123 of CM042417.1, read as the reverse complement.
GCAGGTAGAAAAGACAACGGTTTCAGAGGCGCGGCATGCTATCATAATGAGTGAATTTGCTGTGATTTTTTTCTAACGGAGTCGCTTGTTGTGCTACTCTCCTTGTTTGTTTTCGCTTACTGTCATTGTATAACATGGACTTATTTCGTGGGCTCCTTTTGGCTGGAAAGATGTTGGTCACCGGTCCATATCATGTCAGCTCTTGATTGACGACGGTTAATTTTGTAAATTACACACCTTATAACGGACCTGTTCTAGCGCGCTTTTGCACCTCAGTCATGGCAGGTCTACGTTATTTATAGTCTAGGCTACATTTACGGCATTTCGATCCAGCTTAGAGAACGCACCTGGTAAGGTGCGCTAATATATTACATAATGATATAATTGGTGCGTGGTTTCATTTGAATAAAGCATTATTGTATTTTTTTTTAAATGTTCTATTTAATTTGATATTTTTTAACAGATTTTTAATATTTTTCTTCAAGCATTTTTATTTATCGACTTAGTTAGCTTTTTGCATATTGCCACCGTAATCTCTGTCCATCTAATGTTCATTTCAGAAATAAATTGAGTTCTGTTTTATTCCTTATTCATTGTATTCATGTTATCCATTTTAAATACATAGGCTACTATATAATACATCAAGAGGGGCGCATCCAGACAAAGTTCAGGAGACCATAGTAACCATAGTGATGTCTTAATCATGTGATATGGGTGCATCAACCTTCTGGGTGGAAGAGCTCAGTATACTGTACCAATACAATGTAAGACAGAGAGAACCTGGGTTGATGCTATCCCTCATATTTGTAAGGGGCGTAATGCCTGAATGTTTGTCCATCAGGTTAAAAGCCTTTTAGGGGCAGTGCTTTGGGGCAAGGGGTCTGTAGTGTTGGTTACTGAAGCTAAAAGGTACTTTGTCGTCTGTCCTTGTCCCGTGTTCGTTGTCTTCCTGGGCCTGACAGAGCAGAGCAGGCTGAGACCACGGTGAGCTCCTGTCACAGCTGTAAACATGGAGGTGCTAACAGCCGGCCAGCAGGCAGGACGACAGGTGTTTTCAATCTGTGGGATACTAGTGTTTTCACTGTCTTCCTTTGTCACTTCTTCTATGGCGTCCAGGCCTAGTCCAGCTCCCATCAGGAATAGCAGCGACCATTCCCTGGAATGGCAATTTAACACATCAATTTGGCCCGTCTTTGTAGATAAGTGGAGGGTATTGGGCCTACATTTCAAAGGAACTAACTTCATATACACTGAGTGTACAAAACATCCATGACATAGACTGACCAGGTGAATCCAGGTAATGTCACCTGTTAAGTACACTTCAATCAGTGTAGATGAAGAGGAGGAGACAGGTTAAAGAAGGATCTTTAAGCCTTGAGACAGTTGAGACATAGATTGTGGATGTGTGCCATTCAGAGGGTGAATGGGCAAGACAAAAGATTTCAGTGCCTTTGAACGGGGTATGGTAGTAGGTGCCAGGCGCACCGGTTTGAGTGTGTTTCAAGAATGGTCCACCACCCAAAGGATATCCAGCCAAATTTTGGTATTTGGTATTTTATTAGGGTCCCCGTTAGCTGTTGTAAAAGCAGCAGCTAAACTTCCTGGGGTCCACACAAAACATGAAACATGACATAATACAGAACATTAATAGACAAGAACAGCTCAAGGACAGAACTACATACATTTTAAAAAGGCACATGTAGCCTATTGTACATATCAATACATACACAACATATCTAGGTCAGATAGGGGAGAGGCGTTGTGACGTGAGGTGTTGCGTTATCTGTTGACACAACTGTGGGAAGCATTGGAGTCAACATGGGCCAGCATCCCTGTGGAACGCTTTCAACACCTTGTAGAATCCATGCCCGATGAATTGAGGCTGTTCTGAGGACAAAGGGGGTTCAACTCAATATTGTTCCTAATGTTTTGTCCACTCAGTTTAATTGTATATACGTTGTACTTCTATTTATTTGAATTGATCAAAGGGGCTCTCTCTTTTTCATGCTTCTCTCTCTCTCTGTCTCTGTCTCTTTGTATGTCTCTCTGTAACACACACACATACAGTACCCCACCGTTTTGGAAGTTTCTTGGCTCAATGAATTATCCTACAGAAGAAGAAGAAGAAGAAGAATGGGTCTGTGGGTCTAGTTTTGGCTTCTGTAAAGCTGTATGAAGAGGATGTTTATTTGGCTGGCAAAAGTATAATTAGTTTGCTGGACTCATTTTTCCTTCTAAATAATAATGAATGTAACCACATGCTGTAAAGTTGTGTGAGAACAATAAAGAAACACTGTGGTTAAGCGAACGCTCTTAAGATAATAAGATGTTTTGGCCGTTCCAAAGGCTTCAGGGGGAGAGGGGTGGTGTTCTGTGAGCCGGCATGCTGCTTTAGTGTTTTAAAACCCAGCTGTTAACATTTAAAAGGTCTACTACCCCTGGTGAGTGGAGTTTAGCAGAAGAGGAAATTTTCATTTATCAGTTCTTTTGCTTTTGAGCAACTTCCTCTGCTGCATATGAAAGTGCCAAGTCAGAGGAAAATCCCCCACCCCCCCTTCTCATCCCTCCCTCTCCTCCCCCTGTTCTTTATTCCGGGGGGGGGACACAGTAGCCAGGGGTGCTGTTGATTGCCCCCTGACCTAGGCACCCATGCGTGCCTCCACTATGACTTCACTTTCCCCCCTGTGCCATTGTTGGGTCCCTTCCAGCATGTCCAATTGTGTTTGTGTTTAAGTCCCTTCAATAAAAGGATTGTGAGGGGTAAAAAAGGATGGGGGTTGGCTCTGGACTTTAGTCTCCTCCCCTTACTCTCTCAATCCCTCACCGTGTCCCTCACTGTGTCCCTCCATCCCCCTGACCAGTACAGCCCCTTGGTCCTGTGGAGTTTGGGGGGGAGGGAGAGAGAGAGGGCGTGAGAGCTGGCAGAGTCACACTGAGGTGCTGCTGGAGAGGAGAGCCAGTGGGAAGGAAGGTGGACACTCACTCTGTCAAACAAACATGACAGCTCCTTTTACATTAGAATAGTGTGAGTGTTTCCTATGGAACGGAATGCAGAGGATTCATTTTGGTTATTGAGGCAAACTATAGCCTAGGTATTGGCTTTAAAGACTTCTGAGGTTCTGTCTTGTGTCTTGAATAATCTTTATTTTTTTTATGTATTTAAAATGTATAATATGAAATTCTAATCTACACCATTCAATTCACCATGTCACACAGTTCAATGATTTCCCAGCAGACAATTCTGTTTGTGGCCATAATCTGAGGTACCACACTCAAACCCTTTCCCACTGTTGTTGAGGGAGCTTAATGATTAGCAATCTCCTGTAGAGGCATTGCATTACCCTATAAAAAGGCTTTCTCTTGCCTTAGAAAAGCCATTTTAAAACCCAAGTCAGTTTCACTAACTCCCTTAACTGAGTTTGAATGTGCTTTATTGGGGTTGTGTGTGGATGAATGCTTAAATTAACCATTGTGTGTTAAGGCTTTGGTTGTAGAAAGCCTGAGGAGAAAGAGCCCAGTTACTTTTGCAATCTGCCTGCTCTACCTCATACACTTTTAGTGGAGGAAGAAAAGGCCCATTGAGTGGGGCCGGCGTGGGGAGGGAGAGGCCTTTTCACACACTGCTTGTGGGAAACTTCTCTCTGTACTGGGCATGTCCATTTGCATATGACCCATTCTCTTCCCAGAGACCCCAAGACGCTCTGAGAATTCATCACAATCTCCCTCAGTTTTACAACACGCAACCCTCGGTTCTTGCATTTGCGTGTGCATTTTTTGGATTTATGTGTTTAGGTTATTTTTCCGTGTCATGAAGGCCTTGTTTTGTCTACAGCCTATGCCTCCTGACTGTGTCCTTTTGTGTTTTGTTCTTCCTGGGTGTTGTCTAAGCCCCGTATTTAGAGTGTGATAAACTGAGGATGAGTCCTATAATATGCTCCAGCAGCAGGCTGGAGTCCCCCTCCATATAGGGCCCACGACGGAGCTGCGTGACTGGGCTGCCAGGGCTGGAGGGTGCCGGGGGGCTATGCGAGGGTCAAGGCTGACATAATGAATGAGGAGGAATAAGCAACGGGAGTGTCAACAGTGTTGTTGAAAGGACAGAAATACCCTCTAGTTATTCAGTTGGGGATTGGCGGGCCGGGGGGGGGGCTGGGGGGGGGGGTAGGGGGGGGGGGGGTTTGGAAGGGGGGGGGGGGGGGGGGGGGGGGGCTGTGTGTATGTATCGGGGGGATTAGGCAATGCAGCGAGGCGTCAGGCCCACTGAACTGAACAAAAACATGACAGAGGGCTCAGAAGGATAGAGGGAGGGAGACTGGGCCCAATAGAATAGGATAGCTCCTTGTAGTTAGATCAGGTCAGGACTCAGGAGCCTTCTTCAGTGGTTCAGATCCACTCAGGGGACTGAGAATGGGACCTTGAAGGAAGCAATGAGATATTGCCAAACTACCTGATATCAATCTATTGAGTGATTCATGTAGGCCTATTTCATATTTTTTGTCCATCAGCAATTGGAAAAAAAAGCATTGATTTGACTAATGACATTTCTGAGTGTGTGTGCTCACTGTTTACGATACAATAGGCTTACTCTCTCTGACTGTATGCAGCACTGGGGCTGGACTGGGAGTACAGACCGCTTTAGTGTGTTGTGAACATACAAGAAATGCTTCCCCCTACACTTTCCTCCCCTCCTCCTCCTCTCCTCCCCTCCTCCTCCTCTCCTCCCTTCCTCCCTCCTCCTCCTCTCCTCCTCCTCCTCTCCTCCCCTCCTCCTCCTCTCCTCCCCTCCCCTCCTCCTCCTCTCCTCCTTCCCTCCTCCTCCTCCTCCTCTCCTCCTCTCCTCCTCTCCTCCTCTCCTCCTCTCCTCCTCTCCTCCTCTCCTCTCCTCTCCTCTCCTCTCCCTCTCCTCTCCTCTCCTCTCCTCTCCTCTCCCTCTCCTCTCCTCTCCTCTCCTCTCCTCTCCTCTCCTCTCCTCTCCTCTCCTCTCCCTCCCCCCTCCCCCTCCCCCTCCCCTCCCCTCCCCTCCCCTCCCCTCCCCTCCCCTCCTCTCCTCCCTTCTCCTCCTCTCCTCCTCACTGACTCACTAGACAGGTGTGTTGGTAAGATGACCTCACCCAGCCCACAGGCCTCAGGATTTGTTGTGTATCGCTTCTAAGGGCAATAAATTAAATGTCTACTCTTCCCTCCCTCTACCTGGATATTGAGACAGATGGGAGTTGAAATTACAGTCCAAAACCAAATTAAGTGTCCTCTCTATCTTTTGTTCTCTCTTTCCTCCCACCTGTTCCATATTACATAGAAAACAGGTGGGAGTTGAAATGATAGTTCAAAAACAAATCAAGCCTCTTCCATAGACCAGTGGTTCACAAACTGTTTCACTTGGGCCCCCCTTTCATCATTGGGGAACATCCCACGCCAGGTGGGAGCTGAAATGATAGTTGTACCGTTGTGTATAGCCTATACCTGGGGAGATGGCAGCTCTAAATGATAGTGTACCGTTGTGTATAGCCTATACCTGGGGAGATGGCAGCTCTAAATGATAGTGTTACCGTTGTGTATAGCCTATACCTGGGGAGATGGCAGCTCTAAATGATAGTGTACCGTTGTGTATAGCCTATACCTGGGGAGATGACAGCTCTAAATGATAGTCTACCGTTGTGTATAGCCTATACCTGGGGAGATGGCAGCTCTAAATGATAGTCTACCGTTGTGTATAGCCTATACCTGGGGAGATGGCAGCTCTAAATGATAGTCTACCGTTGTGTATAGCCTATACCTGGGGAGATGACAGCTCTAAATGATAGTCTACCGTTGTGTATAGCCTATACCTGGGGAGATGGCAGCTCTAAATGATAGTCTACCGTTGTGTATAGCCTATACCTGGGGAGATGACAGCTCTAAATGATAGTCTACCGTTGTGTATAGCCTATACCTGGGGAGATGGCAGCTCTAAATGATAGTCTACCCTGGGGAGATGACAGCTCTAAATGATAGTCTACCGTTGTGTATAGCCTATACCTGGGGAGATGGCAGCTCTAAATGATAGTCTACCGTTGTGTATAGCCTATACCTGGGGAGATGGCAGCTCTAAATGATAGTCTACCGTTGTGTATAGCCTATACCTGGGGAGATGACAGCTCTAAATGATAGTCTACCGTTGTGTATAGCCTATACCTGGGGAGATGGCAGCTCTAAATGATAGTCTACCGTTGTGTATAGCCTATACCTGGGGAGATGGCAGCTCTAAATGATAGTGTACCGTTGTGTATAGCCTATACCTGGGGAGATGGACAGCTCTAAATGATAGTGTATCGTTGTGTATAGCCTATACCTGGGGAGATGGACAGCTCTAAATGATAGTCTACCGTTGTGTATAGCCTATACCTGGGGAGATGGCAGCTCTAAATGATAGTGTACCGTTGTGTATAGCCTATACCTGGAGGGAGATTGGACAGCTCTAAATGATAGTCTACCGTTGTGTATAGCCTATACATGGGGAGATGGCAGCTCTAAATGATAGTGCTACCGTTGTGTATAGCCTATACCTGGGGAGATGGCAGCTCTAAATGATAGTGTACCGTTGTGTATAGCCTATACCTGGGGAGATGGCAGCTCTAAATGATAGTCGTACCGTTGTGTATAGCCTATACCTGGGGAGATGCAGCTCTAAATGATAGTGTACCGTTGTGTATAGCCTATACCTGGGGAGATGGACAGCTCTAAATGATAGTCTACCGTTGTGTATAGCCTATACCTGGGGAGATGGCAGCTCTAAATGATAGTCTACCGTTGTGTATAGCCTATACCTGGGGAGATGGCAGCTCTAAATGATAGTCTACCGTTGTGTATAGCCTATACCTGGGGAGATGACAGCTCTAAATGATAGTCTACCGTTGTTGTATAGCCTATACCTGGGGAGATGGCAGCTCTAAATGATAGTCTACCGTTGTGTATAGCCTATACCTGGGGAGATGACAGCTCTAAATGATAGTCTAACCGTTGTGTATAGCCTATACCTGGGGAGATGGCCAGCTCTAAATGATAGTCTACCGTTGTGTATAGCCTATACCTGGGGAGATGGCAGCTCTAAATGATAGTCTACCGTTGTGTATAGCCTATACCTGGGGAGATGGCAGCTCTAAATGATAGTCTACCGTTGTGTATAGCCTATACCTGGGGAGATGGCAGCTCTAAATGATAGTCTACCGTTGTGTATAGCCTATACCTGGGGAGATGGCAGCTCTAAATGATAGTCTACCGTTGTGTATAGCCTATACCTGGGGAGATGACAGCTCTAAATGATAGTCTACCGTTGTGTATAGCCTATACCTGGGGAGATGGACAGCTCTAAATGATAGTCTACCGTTGTGTATAGCCTATACCTGGGGAGATGGCAGCTCTAAATGATAGTCTACCGTTGTGTATAGCCTATACCTGGGGAGATGGCAGCTCTAAATGATAGTCTACCGTTGTGTATAGCCTATACCTGGGGAGATGGCAGCTCTAAATGATAGTCTACCGTTGTGTATAGCCTATACCTGGGGAGATGGACAGCTCTAAATGATAGTCTATACCGTTGTGTATAGCCTATACCTGGGGAGATGACAGCTCTAAATGATAGTCTTACCGTTGTGTATAGCCTATACCTGGGGAGATGAGCAGCTCTAAATGATAGTCTAACCGTTGCTGTATAGCCTATACCTGGGGAGATGGCAGCTCTTCTAAATGATAGTGTACCGTTGTGTATAGCCTATACCTGGGGAGATGGCAGCTCTAAATGATAGTGTATCGTTGTGTATAGCCTATACCTGGGGAGATGACAGCTCTACATGATACGTGT
>CM042417.1:28862940-28876046 GCA_023634145.1 Thymallus thymallus | reverse complement strand
TTATAAACAAGGTGACTAAGGGTTTCTGTTAAAGCTGTAGGCTGGATAGCTACCTATCACAGTGTGACTGTGTGGCCCTGTGTTAGTCACTCACTGTGGCCTGGGGACAGGGACATCACAGGGGCCATTTTAGTCTCTGTCAGCATATTCATACCATTAGGATGGCTCTGGATACACACAACCCTCTGGGCTACGTCCCAAATAGCAGCCTATCCACTACTGCACAACCTTTGAGCCCTATGAACGCTGGTCAAAAGTAGTGAAATATACAGGGAATAGGGTGCCATTTGGGACGCACGCCGGTTGATGAATGAGGTTTATTCAGCACTATGCCTGTTGATCAGAGGCTGGGTTGTCTCATTAGCTTACTAGCAACCTACCTAATACTCACCTGATGTCATTGACTCTAGACTAGCTCCAAGCTCCACCCCTCCAACTCTCTCTGTCAAGTCCTGGAACAGAGAACCCTGATGATCATTTATGTACATTTTTTGAATCTATCGTTCAGGTGTTTGCCGCTACACACAATTCAGGGAGAGTAGGATTATAAACATGGTCAGCCATAGAGCTAGACAGTCCCACATCTGTCCTCCTCTTACTCATAGAGACATCACCCTGGTTGTGCTCATTATAATGACAGACTGGCACCCAGCCTCCTGTCCCGTTTAGACAGAGGGAGAGCCAATGAACTGTGGGTTTTAATGAATCATGGTTAGAGTCATAGGACACCATTATTTAGTGCTTGTAGTCTTTGGGTGATAGTTTGTTTGTTGTTTCCTGCTGTTGATCTAAACAGAGGACCAGGCATCATTAGGTGTCTCATCTGTTAGCTGCACCCCACTGAGTTAACATCACAACATGCCTGGTGTTGCACACATGCTCTCTCCCTCTCCCTCTCCCCCTCTCTCTCTCTCTCTCTCTCTCTCTCTCTCTCTCTCTCTCTCTCTCTCTCTCTCTCTCTCTCTCTATTTCCCTCTGCATTTCTTTCTCTCTTCCTCCTCTCCTCCTCTCCTTCTCAACTGCCAGGGTTCTCCCACTCCAACATGAACAGGTGCTGCAGGCACCAGAAACTCACTACAGCAAATAACACCTGACAAAAGTATGATAGAGTGGGAAGGAGGGAGAGAGAGAGAGAGAGATGGGGAAAGAGTTTTCAAGTTTTGTCTGGCAGTGTAGCTAGCCTAGACCAAGCAGGGTGTGGCTCATCTCATGGTCAGGCAGTTCCTCACTCCTCCTGCAGGAGGACATGCTGTTGCTCACTGAGAGCGAGCTCCTTAATATCTTAATATCTTTCTACCAACTACCCATAAAACATTTCAGCTATAGCCCACTCTTTCATGCCACATCAAATGAGCCCAAAAACAAGGGCACCACTTAGTGAACACACAAAGAGGAAGTTGAAGTATCTTTTGCTGTAATTAAGAATCTAAGAGCTTCTGATCAATGTTAATTGCCCAGTGCTCTAAAAGGAAATGAAGTGGTCAGACAGGAATTACATTTAATGCACACTTTAATAATTTCCCACAATAATGAACCTGTTGCGCAAAGAAGTGAACCCCATAAATCAATCTAAATGGAACAGTATTAATGAAATGAAAAGTATAACGCAAGAACGTGTTTATAGCCTAGGCTACTTCAAGTCTTTAGTCTGTCTTCAGCCACTTCAGGACAAAGATCGATCACTTCTCTGATTCACCACCCTATGAATACAATCAGGAAGTCTGTGTGAGATTGCAGCTCAGGATACAACCTGAAAGGGCTTTAGCTCTGTCAAAACAACAGTCTTCCTGGCCTGGGGATGTTTCCCAAATGCACCCTATTCCATAGGCTTATCCAGTGCTAAGGTCTATTCAACGCTGGTCTGACCAATCAGAATCCATGCTTCAAGATTGTTTTGATCACGTGGACTGGGATATGTTCCGGGTAGCTTCCGATAATAACATAGACGTATACCCTGATACAGTGACGGAGATAATAAGGAAGAGTGTAGGAGATGTTGTACCCACTGTGACTATTAAAACCTACCCTAACCAGAAACCATGGATAGATGGCAGCATTTGCGCAAAACTGTAAGCGTGAACCACTGCATTTAACCACGGCAAGGTGACTGGGAATATGGCAGAATACAAACAGTGTAGTTATTCCCTCCGTCAGGCAATCAAACAGGCAAAACGTCAGTATAGAGACAAAGTGGAGTCACAATTCAACGGCTCAGACACAAGACGTATGTGGCAGGGACTACAGACGACCACGGACTACAAAGAGAAAATCAGCCACCTTCATCGCCCGCTTTGAGGATGACACAGTGCCACCGACACGGCCCGCTCCTGAGGCCTGTGGACTCTCCTTCTCCGTGGCAGACATGACTAAGACATTTAAGCGTGTTAACCCTCGCAAGACTGCCGGCCCAGATGGCATCCCTAGCCGCGTCCTCAGAGTGTTTATGGACATGTTCAATCTCTCCCTATCCCAGTCTGCTGTCCACTCTTCCTGTACCCAAGAAGCAAAGGTAACTGAACTAAATGACTATCGCCCCGTAGAACTCACTTCTTTCATAATGAAGTGCTTTGAGAGGCTAGTTAAGGATCATATCACATCTACCTTACCTGACACCCTAGATTCACTTCAATTTGCATACCGCCCCAACTGATCCACAGATGATGCAATCGTCATCACTCTGCACACTGCCCTATCCCATCTGGACAAGAGGAATACCTATGTAATAATGCTGTTCATTGACTATAGCTCAGCATTCAACACCATAGTACCCTCCAAGCTCATCATTAAGCTCGAGGCCCTGGGTCTGAACCCCGCCCTGTGCAACTGGGTCCTGTACTTTCTGACAGGCCGCCCCCAGGTGGTGAAGGTAGGAAACAACACCTCCACTTCGCTGATCCTAAACACTGGGGCCCCACAAGGGTGTGTGCTCAGCCCCGTCCTGTACTCCCTGTTCACCCATGACTGCGTGGCCACGCACGCCTCCAACTCAATCATCAAGTTTGCAGACGACACAACAGTAGTAGGCCTGATCACCAACAACGATGAGACAGCCTACAGGGAGGAGGTGAGGGCTCTGGGAGTGTGGTGCCAGGAAAACAACCTCTCACTCAACGTCAACAAAATGAAGGAGCTGATCGTGGACTTCAGGAAACAGCAGAGGGCGCACCCCCCTATCCACATCGATGGAACCGCAGTGGAGAAGGTGGAAAGCTTCAAGTTCCTCTGCGTACACATCACTGACAAACTGAAATGGTCCACCCACACAGACAGTGTGGTGAAGAAGGTGCAACAGGTGCATCAATGCTTGGACCGAGAAACTGAAAAACATCTTCTATCTCAAGGCCATCAGACTGTTAAATAGCCATCACTAGCCGGCCTCCACGTAGTACCCTGCCCTGAACTTAGTCACTGTCACTAGCCGGCTACCACCCAGTTACTCAGCCCTGCAACTTAGAGGCTGCTGCACTATGTACAGTGGGGAGAACAAGTATTTGATACACTGCCAATTTTGCAGGTTTTCCTACTTACAAAGCATGCAGAGGTCTGTCATTTTTATCATAGGTACACTTCAACTGTGAGAGACGGAATCTAAAACAAAAATCCAGAAAATCACATTGTATGATTTTTTAATAATTAATTTGCATTTTATTGCATGACGTAAGTATTTGATCACCTACCAACCAGTAAGAATTCCGGCTCTCACAGACCTGTTAGTTTTTCTTTAAGAAGCCCTCCTGTTCTCCACTCATTACCTGTATTAACTGCACCTGTTTGAACTCGTTACCTGTATAAAAGACACCTGTCCACACACTCAATCAAACAGACTCCAACCTCTCCACAATGGCCAAGACCAGAGAGCTGTGTAAGGACATCAGGGATAAAATTGTAGACCTGAATTATAAGTGAAATAATCTGCCTGTAAACAATTGTTGGAAGAATTACTTGTGTCATGCACAAAGTAGATGTCCTAACCGACTTGTCAAAACTATAGTTTGTTAACATGAAATCGTGTGGTTGAGAAATGAGTTTTAATGACTTCAACCTAAGGCGTATGTAAACTTCCGACTTCAACTGAATATGCTGTATTCTACTGTATTTTACTTTGCTTGTCTTAATATTTATATATTTCTTAATTCCATTATTTTACTTTTAGGTCTGTGTGTATTGTTGTGTATTGTTAGATATTACTGCACTGTTGGCGCTAGGAACACAAGCATTTCACTACCCCCACAATAACATTAACACTAAATATGTGTATGTGACCAATACCATTTGATTTGAATTTGATTTGATTTGACTGGTGTCTTATGGCCCCTTGTTAACAGTAGTACACTATATAGGGAATAGGGTGCCATTTGGGATGTTACCTTGGTCTGGTCCTGATCAGCTAAAATCAACAACCCCAGCACCTGTGGAAGGCAGCAGCCTGTTTAAGGTGTCTTGTTTGGAGTAGGCACCACAGACAGGAAACAGCATGAAAGCCTTTAGTTGGGAGGAACATCTGTGCTGCGGATATAGGCTAGTTTTAAAAGCAGTGTGAACTAAGCAGAACAAAATAACCTTTGTGAGAACACAAGTATAGCAATTTTAGTGAGGGGTAGACACAGGTTTATAAAGGAGGTCTGGCTTCTCACACTGCAGCATGTATAGAGCTGCCACCTGAAATCCCATGTATAGAATTGCCACCTGTAATCCCATGTATAGAGCTGCCACCTGTAATCCCATGTATAGAGTTGCCACCTGTAATCCCATGTATAGAGTTGCCACCTGTAATCCCATGTATAGAGCTGCCACCTGTAATCCCATGTATAGAGCTGCCACCTGTAATCCCATGTATAGAGCTGCCACCTGTAATCCCATGTATAGAGCTGCCACCTGTAATCCCATGTATAGAGCTGCCACCTGTAATCCCAGAGTCTAAATGCATGCATTGTTAAAGTGATTTTCCCTTCTCTTAGATAGACCTGGTGGGCTGATTTAAGGTGCTTGGTTTTCTTTGGAAGAGTCATTCAAAGTTGGTACTCATTTGATTGATAGAAAATTGTCTATTAACCCTGTCACCCAATGCTGTACCAAGTCAAATCTTCACCCTCTCTCCTTTTGAGTGTTTCCTCAACACAAACCTGCCTTGAATACAAATGACATGATCCTTATTCTGGCAGCTATGCTAACTGCCCCCATTCACCGTAGAAGTCTGGAGGATAAAGAAGCTTCGTTCATCCAGTAAACAGTGTGTATGCCCAGTGTGTATGCCCAGTGTGTATGTGTGTGTGTATGCCCAGTGTGTATGCCCAGTGTGTATGTGTGTGTGTATGCCCAGTGTGTATGCCCAATGTGTATGTGTGTGTGTATGCCCAGTGTGTATGTGTGTGTGTATGCCCAGTGTGTATGTGTGTGTGTATGCCCAGTGTGTATGCCCAGTGTGTATGCCCAGTGTGTATGCCCAGTGTGTATGCCCAGTGTGTATGCCCAGTGTGTGTGTGTGTATGTTTGTGTGTGTGTGTGTGTGGATATGTGTGTGTGTGTGTGTGTGTGTGTGTGTGTGTGTGTGTGTGTGTGTGTGTGTGTGTGTGTGTGTGTGTGTGTGTGTGTGTGTGTGTGTGTGTGTGTGTGTGTGTGGATATGTGTGTGTGTGTGTGTGTGTGTGTGTGTGTGTGTGTGTGTGTGTGTGGATATGTGTGTGGATATGTGTGTGGATATGTGTGTGTGTGTGTGTGTGTGTGTGTGTGTGGATATGTGTGTGTGTGTGTGTGTGTGGATATGTATGTGTGTGTGTGTATGTGTGGATATTTTGTGTGTGTGTATGTGTGTGTATGTGTGGATATGTGTGTGTGTGTGTGTGTGTGTGGATATGTGTGTGTGTGTTTGTGTGGATATGTGTTTGTGTGTCTGTGTGTGTGTGGATATGTGTGTGTGTGTGTGTGTGTGTGTGTGTGTGTGTGTGTGTGTGTGTGTGTGTGTGTGTGTGTGTGGATATGTGTGTGTGTGTGGATATGTGTGTGTGTGTGTGTGTGTGTGTGTGTGTGTGTGTGTGTGTGTGTGTGTGTGGATATGTGTGTGTGTGTGTTTGTGTGTGTGTGTTTGTGTGTGTGTGTGTGTGTCTGCCCATTGTGACTGTGGCCTTCCTTGTTCTAGTGCCAGGATCTAACACATCTCGTGGCACGGTGCCCTGCTATACCATGTACCATAAACTGATACATGTATCTCTGGTGAGTGTAGAAACTGAGGTGGTGAAGTTGGGTCAGTTTTGCGTTTCCCCCAGTAATGTTTAGGATTTGTCCAAGCTTTCTACCTAGAAACTCCTTGTAGCTAACAGGGCTGAGAGGTGGGTCAGGGTCAGTGGAAGCTCACTTCCTGTTGGCGATGGTGCTGTAGCTGTTGCGTGAACCAGGTTAAGAAGGGAGGGAGATGCACCCGTGAGATTACCTTGTGAGAATCATAGTTCTCTGCATGGGTCTAAGGCTGTGTGTGTATGTGCATGAGTGTGTGCGTGCGTGTGAGTGTGTGTGTGTGTTAGTTTACTAAAGCATTCCTGACCTCCACCTGAACGCTAACCTGTGAGTGAACCGTTTCTTTCACAGAGAGTCACAGAGAACCGTCTCATGGGGGGCTGTTACTAACAGATGTTTGGACCACGGCTGCTTTGCCCCTCAATAACATGGGCATGTATTTTGTCTCCCACCTGTCTCTTTGGAATGGATATACATGCTTTGTGTGCACCGTTACATTGTTTCACATGATCCACTAATGTAAAATACCATCATGCTTTGCATGATCAGATTCAGGGTGATCTATATACGACTCAGGCAGATTGAATTGTTCCTTGAATCTGGCAATAGAAATGATTACATTCCCCCAAATGGGAATGTCTTAATATGGTAAAGGCCATGGTAAGGTAAGGCACAGAGGGTACTGACTCTCCACTTAGGCCTTAATTCCCTGAGTTAAGCAGCCCCTGTTTCCTCCCTCTGGCTGGCTAATTTAAAGCAGTGGCTTCCTAATCTAATGTCTGTCTAATAAATATATTAGATCAAAAGGAATCTCCTTATTCTGGCTGGCGCGTGGGGACAGTACGTCTAGACAGGGAGAGAGAATGTAGAGTCACAACCGAACTTACTGTATTCCCTCTGTCAGGAAACAGAAGGAATCTTGCCATTTACAGGCATAAAATGAGTAATTCAATCAATTCCACATAGCTGTATTTATAGCGTATATATATATATATATATATATGAGGGTCCAATTAATTTTTTTTAAACAAGGATACTTTTTAAGGTAGCTGTAAAAGTAACAAGTTCTCAAAATTAAATATTTCCTTTTACATTAACTGGGGGAGGAGGATTTCCCAAATCACATCTCTTGTAAGATTAGAATAATGTAAGAATAATGTAAGAATAATGTATGAATAATGTTATAATAATGTAAGAATAATGTAAGAATGTTAGAATAATGAAAGAATAATGTTAGAATAATGTAATAATAATGTAATAATAATGTAAGAATAATGTAAGAATAATGTAAGAATGTTGGAATAATGTAAGAATAATGTAAGAATAATGTTAAAATAATGTAAGAATAATGTAAGAATAATGTTAGAATAATGTTAGAATAATGTAAGAATAATGTAATAATAATGTAAGAATGTTGGAATAATGTAAGAATAATGTAAGAATAATGTTAGAATAATGTAAGAATAATGTTAGAATAATGTAAGAATAATGTAAGAATAATGTTAAAATAATGTAAGAAAAATGTTAGAATAATGTAATAATAATGTTAGAATAATGTAAGAATAATGTCAGATGATGTACTGTTTATGCACCCCAACTGTAGATGCTGTTTTAGGTGATGAGTCCATTGAGCTAAATCATAGTCTATAGCTTCTCTCCTATAGTTCTATCCCTGGATTGCTAATCTAATCCCCTAGAGATGCATGTTAAAGCCTGCTTTAAATGGGGTTTTGTGATCAATAACCAGATTAACCTACCAATAAAGCATACATCATGAAATAGGCTAGTGGGGGGCCTAGACTGCTATTAAAATACAGATATGGAAGATTACTGTCTCTGTCTGTCTGTCCGTGGAAAGGGGATTAGGTGGCGGAGGGCTGACAGATTGGATTTAATGTGTGTTAGACTAAATTATTGCTGCTGGATCTCTGCAAGTCTGCCCTTTACCCCCTCCATGGTATACACACACACGCTCGCAACCACACAAACACACACACAAACCTCCCTTCCCTCATGCATGGGTGATAATTACAGCATCATAGGGCCCCTACTTCAGAAAACACAACAAGTCTGTCTGTCGGACAGAAAATATCCACATGATGCTTAGACAGACAGTAGTAGGCACTAAGCATAACTTCCTGGTCAGCCCACAAACCAGAGGCTTCAGTCCCAGCTGTTTTTTATTTTAATTTTATTTTATTTCACCTTTATTTAACCAGGTAGGTCAGTTGAGAACAAGTTCTCATTTGCAACTGCGACCTGGTCAAGACAAAGCAAAGCAGTGCTACAAAAACAACAACAGTAAACAGTTACACAGTAAACAAACATAGTCAAAAACACAATAGAAAATCTATATACAGAGTGCAAAATGTAGTGCAAAATGCAGTAAGGTTAGGAGGTAGGACAATAAATAGACCATAGTGGTGAAATAAATTACAGATTATCATCATTAACACAGGAATGAAGGATGTGCAAATTATGATGTGCAAATAGAGATACTGGAGTGCAAGATTTGTGAAAATAACAAAAATAAATATGGGGATGAGGTAGTAGGGTGGGCTATTTACAGAAGGGCTATATACAGGTGCAGTGATCGATAAGCAGCTATGAAGCTGATGCTTAAAGTTAGTGAGGGAGATAGGAACCTCTAGCTTCAATGATTTTTGCAATTCGTTCCAGTCATTGGCAGCAGCGAACTGGAAGGAATGGCGGCCAAAGGAGGTGTTGGCTTTGGGGGTGACCAGTGAGATATACCTGCTGGAGCGCATGCTACGGGTGGGTGTTGCTATAGTGACCAGTGAGCTGAGATAGGGCGGGGTTTTACCTAATAAAGACTTATAGATTACCTGGAGCCAGTGGGTTTGGCGACGAATATATAATGAAGGCCAGCCAACGAGAGCATACAGGTCGCAGTGGTGGGTAGTGTATGGGGCTTTGGTGACAAAACGGATGGCATTGTGATAGACTACATCCAATTTGCTAAGTAGAGTATTGGAGGCTAGTTTGTAAATGACATCGCCGAAATCAAGGATCGGTGGGATGGTCAGTTTTACAAGGGCATGTTTGGCAGCATGAGTGAAGGAGGCTTTGTTGTGAAATAGGAAGCCAATTCTGGATTTAATTTTGGATTGGAGATGGTTGATGTGAGTCTGGAAGTTGAGTTTATAGTCTAACCAGATGCCTAGGTATTTGTAGGTGTCCATGTATTCTAATTCGGACCCGTCGAGAGTAGTGATGGGCAGGTGCTGGCAGTTTAGCGGAGGAGGCTATGGTTAGCCTAGGTGGGTGATTCTCACGAAGCTGACAAAAAAAAGATACATTTTACACCATAATTACCCTCGGATCACTAAGATTAGGATCTCTATTTATCTATTTAATAATTTAAAAAAATGTATCGATCCGACAGCCTACCTACAATTTCCACAACTACCAACGCAAAAACTCCAAGGCCAATAAAATGATAAACAAATACATTTATAATATTTGTTAACTTTGCTCACCTAATGAAAAGACCTGAGTTAAACAGAACACTGAAAACAAATATATTAACAATTATTTCATTACCGCAACACATAACCTTTAGTGAATCTTGTTTTTTGTTATAATTAAATGCTACTATATTTTTATCCACACATATTTGGATAAAGAACAAAAAGCACACTATCAGATAAGGCCAAAATTACTAAAATATGAGTAACATTTTTCCTAACATTTCCTAAATATTGGTTCCTTACGGTATTGATAAGCAGATTTCGGAGATGGTTTTATAACTCAATTTTCTCAAGGTCCTGACTAGAGTAAGATCTCTAGGCATCTCTTTTGGTCCCAAATTAGAGGCAGCTGCCATACGTTGTCTCTAATTGGGATCCTATTTAAGTTAAAATCGTTTCCCACCTGTGATTGGTTCTTTCTTTGTTCATGTCGCACATCAGTTCGTGGTTTCGGTCGCTCCTTTGTTTTTTGATACAAATAAAGGAATGTATTTGTTCTTCTGCTCAGCACCTCGGGTCCTTCCTAAGAATGACATAAGAAGGAAATGTGTAAAGGAGGCAGTGGAGGGAGGCTATGGTCTGGTCTGGTTACTCCTGAATAATGCCTGTGACTCATGATCCCTACATCCTGTTGAAAAGAGAGCAAATAACCAGAGATGTATTTATAAATTCTGCTTCCTCCCAGTGAGTGTCCTAGACATCCCCACTTGCCCTTTCCATCACCCAGCTCTGCTGTAGTCCCTCTTTCTACTGGACCAGTAACCAAAAGGTTGCTGGATCGAATCCCTGAGCAGACAAGGTGAAAACCTGTCGATGTGTCCTAATTTGCTCCAGGGTCTGACCCTGTAGGTAGGCTGTCATTGTAAAGAAGTATTTGTTTTTCACTGACTTGCCTAGTTAAATAAAAATTGTTTTTAAAAAATACGCTGAGGAAAGACACATCAATCAGGGAAGTCTTCCTTTTCTTTTTTTGTTAGTATGTGTTGTGACAGCCTATACGATGTCAGAGACCTGGCCGTGTGGTGCCAGGACAACAACTGGATCAAGATGAAGGAGACTACAGGAAAAGGAGGGCCGAGCACGCCCCCATTCTCATCGATGAGGCTGTAGTGGAGCAGGTCGAGAGCTTCAAGTTCCTTAGTGTCCATATCACCAACAAAATATTATGGTCTAAACACACCAAGACAGTCGTGAAGAGGGCACGGCAAAGCCTATTCCCCCTCAGGAGAAGAAATTTGGCACGGGTCCTCAGATCCTCAAAAAGATCTACAGCTGCACCATCAAGAGCATCCTGACTGGTTACATCACCACCTGGTATGGCAACTGCTCGGCCTCCGACCGCAAGGCACTACAGAGGGTAGTGCGTACTGCCCAGTACATCACTGAGGCCAAGCTTTCTGCCATCCAGGACCTCTATAACAGGCGGTGTCAGATGGCCCTAAAAATTGTCAGAGACTCCAGCCACCTAAGTCATAGACTGTTCTCTCTGCTACCGCACGACAAGCAGTACCGGAGCGCCAAGTCTAGGTCCAAAAGGCTCCTTTACAGCTTCTACCCCCAAGCCATAAGCCATTGTTCCCACCCACTCTTTTACACTGCTGCTACTCTCCGTTTGTTATCTATGCACTGGTACTTCCTGTATATAGCCTCCTCACATTGACTCTGTACCGGTACTTCCTGTATATAGCCTCCTCACATTGACTCTGTACCGGTACTTCCTGTATATAGCCTCATAACATTGACTCTGTACGGGTACTTCCTGTATATAGCCTCCTCACATTGACTCTGTACTGGTACACCTGTATATAGCCCCCGCACATTGACTCTGTACTGGTACTTCCTGTAAATAGCCTCCTCACATTGACTCTGCACTGGTACTTCCTGTATATAGCCTCCTCACATTGACTCTGTACCGGTACTTCCTGTATATAGCCTCCTCACATTGACTCTGTACCGGTACTTCCTGTATATAGCCTCATAACATTGACTCTGTACGGGTACTTCCTGTATATAGCCTCCTCACATTGACTCTGTACTGGTACACCTGTATATAGCCCCCGCACATTGACTCTGTACTGGTACTTCCTGTAAATAGCCTCCTCACATTGACTCTGCACTGGTACTTCCTGTATATAGCCTCCTCACATTGACTCTGTACTGGTACCCCTGTATATAGCCTCCTCACATTGACTCTGTACTGGTACTTCCTGTATATAACCTCCTCACATTGACTCTGTACTGGTACTTCCTGTATATAGCCCCCGCACATTGACTCTGTACCGGTACTTCCTGTATAGAGCCTCATTATTGTTAATTTATTGTCTTACTTTTTTTTACTTTCATTTATTTAGTAAATATTTTCTTAACTAATTTCTCTTAAGGGTTAGTAAATACTTTCTTAACTAATTTCTCTCAAAACTGCATAGTTGGTTAAGGGCTTGTGAGTTTGCATTTCACAGTAAGGTTCTACACCTGTCGTATTCGGCGCATGTGACGAATACGATTTGAGGCTGTGAGAGACAGAATGTTAGGTGGAAGTAGTGAGTGTGTGTAAATACATACATATGTAGTGTCACAACACCCAGATGTCCTCCAGATGGGCAATGTGTGTCCTAAGACATACACACCATGTGTGTGTGTGTGTGTGTGTGTGTGTGTGTGTGCCTGGGTGCCTCTTTGTAAAGTAGAGGAGGTTTTAATCATCTCACTGACACATGTCCTCATTATCACCCTAGATTAATGAGCTCTCCATTAATGAAAAAAGCAGGAGGTGCGTTTAACACCAGCCTGGACGAGAGAGGGAGAGGGTGGAGGAGGGAAGGAGAGAGAGGGGGGGATGGAGAGGGTCAGATACTGTAGAGAGAGGGAGAGGGTGGAGGAGGGAAGGAGAGAGAGGGGGGGATGGAGAGGGTCAGATACTGTAGAGAGAGGGAGGGAGGGGGGGTGATAAGCACTAAGCATTCTCCAGGTAGGATGACATCACTCTGAGGGAGATATGAGATCTATCAGCTCTGTGTTTATTATCCAATAACAGAGAGGTGTCTGGGTAATTACAGCCCTTAGTGTCTTTTTGTCTGGACCAGAGCCTCTATTATTTCTCTTTGTGTTCAGCTCTCTCTCTCTCTCTCCTCTCTCTCTCTCTCTCTCTCTCTCTCTCTCTCCTCTCTCTCTCTCTCTCTCTCTCTCTCTCTCTCTCTCAATCTCAATAACAATCCTAATGGTATCATTTTGCTTTATATGTATCTAGTGTGCTGATTACTGAGCGAGGTACCCATGGTTTTGAAGGATGGTTTTGACGGATAGATAGATAGATAGATAGATAGATAGATAGATAGATAGATAGATAGATACTTTATTGATCCCCGAGGGGGAAATTTCTTTGTGG
>CM042417.1:28760440-28850440 GCA_023634145.1 Thymallus thymallus | reverse complement strand
GGGTCCATTTGGGACGTAGCCTTAGTAGAGGTTCCAACGTGGCATTCTAACCCTAAGGTTGTGGAAGTGTCGTGTCAGCTCCTCCAAACATCCTCCTGCTATGACCACTTCCTGTCCCAGTCCCAGCCTCTATCACTACAGCCTGAAGAGGAATGTAGTGTGACCGCTAAGCAGACTGGGAAAAAATGTGGTTGTGTTCCTATGATAGGCTAGGCTACTGTTCCTTTTGGACTAATAACTTGGGTCAGTGTCTGTGAGTTGACATGATGTCAGCCGAATTCCCAAATCCCCACTTCCACTTCAATTGGTTCTTTCAGAGGCAATCTCTCTCAAATTTACCCAGTTCTTAATGTGACTCTCATTGCTGTCTTCATTTTTCCTCTTCTCTCCCTCCCCATCTCAGGAAGCCGCAGGATTAAACTTAATTAAACTTAATACTGTGTTAGGTTTCCTGGTATCCTCACCATCCCTCAGTGTCCGAGCCACTCGTTACTTCCCAAAACAAACCTGTAGACAGGAAAGAATGAATAACCAAGAGTTTAGTCATCACACCAAAACATACTCATATCTCCGGCCTGTCTGTCTACACTGAACAAAAAAACAGGTTCTTAAATGGTTCTTCGTCAGCTCTTAAGGTTCCTTGAAGAACTCTTGCCCAATAAAGAACCTTTGAGTTTAGTGTGGGGTTCTTGACGTAGCATCTTCAGAATTCTAAAAGGTTTTTGAAATGTATGGGAGCCTGTATATGTGTCCCTTTCAAAGCACAAAGCAAATTGGCAAGTGTTGATTTTTCAATGTAACATTTCTAGTGTTGATTCAAGAGTTAAATTAGCACTCATTGGTGTAAAAGAAGCCCAGTGTTTGTGTTAATTACCAGGGTTGAACCAAAACCATGACCATCATTATCATATTTCCCAGTATGCTCTATTGCAGGTTAATTTTTAGAATTGTTTGTTTCAATATCTATGTTTTTGCATGTATATTGATTGATTCATTAGTCTTATGCTACTCAAATATAAATAAGATACATTTTTCTAAACTATTCCAATCTGTTACTTGGACTTATTGTACCCGTTACTGAAATGGTTGTTCCACTTTAGATGTTCAAGGTAGTCTCACATTTTGATCTTCCCAACCCTGGCGTTCAAAGCCCTGAATCAGGGTCGTCACTAGTTACCACAGCCACAAAGTCATAAACCCTGCCTATTTCTACAATTTATCTTCTTAAACCTAACTTTAACCCTAACCTTAACCACACTGCTAACCTTATGCCTAACCCCAACCTTAACCACACTGCTAACCCTATGCCTAACCTTAAATTAAGGCTAAAAAGCATATTCTTTGATATAGGCAATTTAGATTTTGTGGCTGTGCTATCTAGTGGGAACCCTACAGCAGGGCCATTCAATTCCAAACCTGGAGAGCCGAAACATTTCTGGTTTTGGATTTTTGTATGGTTCTTCAAAGAACCATCCCATTTATGGTTCTTCAGAGATCCTAAAATGGTTCCCTATGGAATCCCACTCAATAACTTTATTTGGTTCCAACTTCCACCTTTATTTTCAAGAGTGTATCCATCCCCTAGGCTTTGTCTTTGTCCCTCTTTTAGTGTGTGTTTCCAGCCTGCTTTTCCATGTAAATAAAATGACTAATTCCCAGACACAGCTCATCAATATGGAAGACAGGACAGGGGCCTTCGCTCGCATGGATGAGCAGAGGGATGAACAATGTTAGCAGAGCGTCAGTGTGTACCTCCCCTCCCCCTCTCCTCCCCCTCTCCTCCTCCTCCCCTCCCCCTCTCCTCCCCCTCTCTCCTCCTCTCTCCTCCTCTCCTCCTCCTCTCCTCCTCCTCTCCTCCTCCTCTCTCCTCCTCTCTCCTCCTCTACTCCTCCTCCTCTCCTCCCCCTCTCCTCCTCCTCTCCTCCCCCTCTCCTCCTCCCCTCCCCCTCTCCTCCTCCTCTCCTCCTCCTCTCCTCCCCCTCTCCTCCTCCTCTCCTCCTCCTCTCCTCCCCCTCTCCTCCTCCTCCCCCTCCTCTCTCCTCCTCTCCTCCTCCTCTCCTCCTCCTCTCTCCTCCTCTCTCCTCCTCTACTCCTCCTCCTCTCCTCCCCCTCTCCTCCTCCTCTCCTCCCCCTCTCCTCCTCCCCTCCCCCTCTCCTCCTCCTCTCCTCCTCCTCTCCTCCCCCTCTCCTCCTCCTCTCCTCCTCCTCTCCTCCCCCTCTCCTCCTCCTCCCCCTCCCCTCTCCCCCCCCTCTCCTCCTCCTCCCCTCCTCCTCTCCTTCTTCTCTCCTACTCCTCTTCTTTCTGTGTGTGTGCTCGTGCGTAAGGAGGATCGGTGCTAGACCTGCCATCAATCACACCACCAGGACCATTCAGCACACCTCGCCGCCAGCCACTCCTGCTTGCTGGGTTTATTAAAAGCCTGAGTGTGATCGCTGATCTGGCTGACAAAACACACACACACACACACACACACACACACACACACACACACACACACACACACACACACACACACACACACACACACACACACACACACACTCACACACTCACACATCAACCAGAAGTAGCAACACCTACAGAGCTTTGAAGTACCAAACAAATATCCAAAACTAGAAATGTTTTGGCCCTCCAGGACTGGAATGAAATAGCCCTGCTGTAAGGGTTTCCACTAGAGAGAACCGATCCATAGACTACCATCACTAATAGATAGCACAGATCCATAGACTACCATCACTAATAGATAGCACAGATCCATAGACTACCATCACTAATAGATAGCACAGATCCATAGACTACCATCACTAATAGATAGCACAGATCCACAGACTACCATCACTAATAGATAGCACAGATCCAGACTACCATCACTAATAGATAGCACAGATCCATAGACTACCATCACTAATAGATAGCACAGATCCATAGACAACCATCACTAATAGATAGCACAGATCCATAGACTACCATCACTAATAGATAGCACAGATCCAGACTCCCATCACTATTAGATAGCACAGATCCATAGACTACCATCACTAATAGATAGCACAGATCCATAGACTACCATCACTAATAGATAGCACAGATCCAGACTCCCATCATTAATAGATAGCACAGATCCATAGACAACCATCACTAATAGATAGCACAGATCCATAGACTACCATCACTAATAGATAGCACAGATCCATAGACTACCATCACTAATAGATAGCACAGATCCATAGACTACCATCACTAATAGATAGCACAGATCCATAGACTACCATCACTAATAGATAGCACAGATCCATAGACTACCATCACTAATAGATAGCACAGATCCAGACTCCCATCACTAATAGATAGCACAGATCCATAGACTACCATCACTAATAGATAGCACAGATCCATAGACTACCATCACTAATAGATAGCACAGATCCATAGACTACCATCACTAATAGATAGCACAGATCCATAGACTACCATCACTAATAGATAGCACAGATCCATAGACTACCATCACTAATAGATAGCACAGATCCAGACTCCCATCACTAATAGATAGCACAGATCCATAGACTACCATCACTAATAGATAGCACAGATCCATAGACTACCATCACTAATAGATAGCACAGATCCAGACTCCCATCACTAATAGATAGCACAGATCCATAGACTACCATCACTAATAGATAGCACAGATCCATAGACTACCATCACTAATAGATAGCACATATCCAGACTCCCATCACTAATAGATAGCACAGATCCATAGACTACCATCACTAATAGATAGCACAGATCCAGACTCCCATCACTAATAGATAGCACAGATCCATAGACTACCATCACTAATAGATAGCACAGATCCATAGACTACCATCACTAATAGATAGCACATATCCAGACTCCCATCACTAATAGATAGCACAGATCCATAGACTACCATCACTAATAGATAGCACAGATCCAGACTCCCATCACTAATAGATAGCACAGATCCATAGACTACCATCACTAATAGATAGCACAGATCCAGACTCCCATCACTAATAGATAGCACAGATCCATAGACTACCATCACTAATAGATAGCACAGATCCATAGACTACCATCAGTAATAGATAGCACAGATCCATAGACTACCATCACTAATAGATAGCACAGATCCATAGACTACCATCACTAATAGATAGCACAGATCCAGACTACCATCACTAATAGATAGCACAGATCCATAGACTACCATCACTAATAGATAGCACAGATCCATAGACTACCATCACTAATAGATAGCACAGATCCATAGACAACCATCACTAATAGATAGCACAGATCCATAGACAACCATCACTAATAGATAGCACAGATCCATAGACAACCATCACTAATAGATAGCACAGATCCATAGACAACCATCACTAATAGATAGCACAGATCCATAGACAACCATCACTAATAGATAGCACAGATCCATAGACTACCATCACTAATAGATAGCACAGATCCATAGACAACCATCACTAATAGATAGCACAGATCCATAGACTACCATCACTAATAGATAGCACAGATCCAGACTACCATCACTAATAGATAGCACAGATCCATAGACTACCATCACTAATAGATAGCACAGATCCATAGACTACCATCACTAATAGATAGCACAGATCCATAGACTACCATCACTAATAGATAGCACAGATCCAGACTACCATCACTAATAGATAGCACAGATCCATAGACTACCATCACTAATAGATAGCACAGATCCATAGACTACCATCACTAATAGATAGCACATATCCATAGACTACCATCACTAATAGATAGCACAGATCCATAGACTACCATCACTAATAGATAGCACAGATCCAGACTACCATCACTAATAGATAGCACAGATCCATAGACTACCATCACTAATAGATAGCACAGATCCATAGACTACCATCACTAATAGATAGCACATATCCATAGACTACCATCACTAATAGATAGCACAGATCCATAGACTACCATCACTAATAGATAGCACAGATCCAGACTACCATCACTAATAGATAGCACAGATCCATAGACTACCATCACTAATAGATAGCACAGATCCATAGACTACCATCACTAATAGATAGCACAGATCCATAGACTACCATCACTAATAGATAGCACAGATCCATAGACTACCATCACTAATAGATAGCACATATCCATAGACTACCATCACTAATAGATAGCACAGATCCATAGACTACCATCACTAATAGATAGCACAGATCCAGACTACCATCACTAATAGATAGCACAGATCCATAGACTACCATCACTAATAGATAGCACAGATCCATAGACTACCATCACTAATAGATAGCACAGATCCATAGACTACCATCACTAATAGATAGCACAGATCCAGACTCCCATCACTAATAGTCAATCTCACGTTGGCATGACCAGTCTGGTAGCTGTTCGTCCTTCACTCTGCATAGAACACTCTTTTTTTCCCTCTTTCTATTAGTCGATGAGAGCATCATAACTTGTAAACAGGAAGGCCACTGTTCACGGTCACATTGCCTCATGGAATTCCCCCAGACAGGGAAGTTCAGTTCACACAGTCAGTGCTATGTTTGTCCTCGGGCAGCCACCATACTGAACTCCTGATATACTGTAGGACAGATGATATGGAGAAATTGAATCAAAACAGAATTTGGTTGAAGGCTATATCAGTATTCATAGTTCTTATCCTCGACCTCTCGGTGTTTGAGTCAGGTTCTGTCAGATGGGTGAGGCCTAGATAGAGCAGGCCTACGCTCTTATTAGTACTGGCTGGGTCAGCGGCAGGCAGTCAGGGAGGGAGGGAGGGAGGGAGGGAGGGAGGGAGGTTGAGGCAATGAGAGATCTGTGCCTATCGACTGCCCCCAGAGAGTGTTGATGCTGTCTTCGATTTCAGCCACAGAAAGCTAATGGTCCCTCTGCCAGTGGTAACGACCCCCTCCAGCTCCACAACGCACACACACACACCTCCATCTCCACTGTGTAGTGCAGCACTTCTGGGGTGTAACAGACAAAAGAAGGCTGTTAATACATCAATAACTGACGACAGAGCTTACCTGCTAGGTCAGCCATTTGACTGTTGTTCACATCAGCACCAGTCCAGGGAAAGGGCACTTAGGCTAGTACAAGACTGTGTTTCATTGTGCTCCGATTTCTTCTTTTTCATTCGTCCTTCTAATGTTGAGAAATGATGGGGTTAATGTGTGTTAGTCTTCTATACAGATGTAGGAGCTTAAAAAACCCTGTTGCAGGACATTTTAAACTTGTAGTGTATATGGGCCATGGAAGTGTTATGACCATGTTATGACAGGTTATGACACGTTAAAAAGTCTCCTGAAGTTTGTAATTTCCACTTTTACATTTCAACCAATCAAAAACTGGCTCAAATTAAGATCCTACAGTAGACACCCATTGAGTTTGTCCTCTGTCACACACAACACAGAACAGCACAGCACAGCACAGAACAGAACAGAAAAGAACAGCACAGAACAGAACAGCACAGAACAGCACAGCACAGAACAGCACAGCACAGAACAGCACAGCACAGAACAGAACAGAACAGAAAAGAACAGCACAGAACAGAACAGCACAGAACAGCACAGCACAGAACAGCACAGCACAGAACAGCACAGAACAGCACAGCACAGCACAGAACAGCACAGCACAGAACAGAACAGAAAAGAACAGCACAGAACAGAACAGCACAGAACAGCACAGCACAGAACAGAACAGCACAGCACAGAACAGCACAGCACAGCACAGAACAGAACAGAAAAGAACAGCACAGAACAGAACAGCACAGAACAGAAAAGAACAGCACAGAACAGAACAGCACAGAACAGCACAGCACAGAACAGCACAGAACAGCACAGAACAGAAAAGAAAAGAACAGCACAGAACAGAACAGCACAGCACAGAACAGCACAGCACAGAACAGAACAGAAAAGAACAGCACAGAACAGAACAGCACAGAACAGAAAAGAACAGCACAGAACAGAACAGCACAGAACAGCACAGCACAGCACAGAACAGCACAGCACAGAACAGAACAGAAAAGAACAGCACAGAACAGAACAGCACAGAACAGCACAGCACAGAACAGAACAGCACAGCACAGAACAGCACAGCACAGAACAGAACAGAAAAGAACAGCACAGAACAGAACAGCACAGAACAGAAAAGAACAGCACAGAACAGAACAGCACAGAACAGCACAGAACAGAACAGAACAGCACAGAACAGAACAGCACAGAACAGAAAAGAAAAGAACAGCACAGAACAGTACAGAACAGAACAGCACAGAACAGCACAGAACAGAACAGCACAGAACAGAACAGCACAGAACAGCACAGAACAGCACAGCGATCAAAGGTGTCATCAGGGAAAGACTTTGTCAAGTCAACCTCCTCTTCACTTTCTCCTCCCATCTCCCCCTTGCCTGGTTTAACAAGACATATTTCCCCAGCCGGCCGACGGAGGGTTTAAGTGATGGTTGTCCTGGTCATTTAAGAGCAGTGTAATGGTCTGAGCTGTGCTGCTGACCGCTCTAGTGATCAGGGCAGGGGGATTGGGTTAGGGCTGAAGGATAGGCTAGGGCTGGGGCTACATGGGGCTGGGGGCGCTTAACCCTGCTTGAAAGCCAAGTGAGGGGACACTATGCCTGGGGCAGAGCGGTAGGGAGGTGTGGGGGTCTGTGGGGGTTATGGTAGGGGTGACAGAAGGACCCTTTGTTGATGAAAGTTTATGGCGTTAAGCCATTCTTACAGCTCTGCTCAATAACAAATGACTAATGTCATATGACATGAGAACAGCAGCACAGCTTGTAGCGCTGTGAAGGGTGGGGGTCGCGGTTTGTAACCAGGAAGTGAGGTCATCAGAGGGTCATCTGTCATGGCTGACATTCTAGAATGTCCTTTGAAATTGGAAAAAGCATTTTCTCAGATATACATAGAAAAAGGCTTGTACAGTGCATTCGGAAAGTATTCAGACACCTTGACTGT
This sequence comes from Thymallus thymallus, assembly GCA_023634145.1. Taxonomy (NCBI): domain Eukaryota; kingdom Metazoa; phylum Chordata; class Actinopteri; order Salmoniformes; family Salmonidae; genus Thymallus; species Thymallus thymallus. The sequence goes on along the minus strand of CM042417.1, from coordinate 28,842,391 downwards.
TTCCACATTTTGTTACATTACTGCCTTACTCTAAAATCGATTACATTGTGTTTTAACATCATCAATCTAAACACAACACCCCATAATGACAAAGCAAAAACATGTTTTTAGATTTCTTTTTACAAATGTATTAAAAGTAGAGAACTGAAACATTACATTTACTTAAGTATTCAGACCCTTTACTCAGTACTTTGTTGAAGCACCTTTGGCAGCGATTACAGCCTTGAACCTTCTTAGGTGTGATGCTACAAGCTTGGCACACCTGTATTTGGGGAGTTTCTCGCATTCTTCTCTGCAGATTGTCTCAAGTTCTGTCAGGTTTGATGGGGAGCGTTGTTAGATCGGGTTCAAGTCCGGGCTCTGGCTGGGCCACTCAAGGACATTCAGAGGCTTGGCCTGAAGCCACTCCTGCGTTGTCTTGGTTGTGTGCTTAGGGTCGTTGTCCTGTTGGAAGGTGAACCTTCACCCCAGTCTGAGGTCCTGAGTACTCTGGAGCAGGTTTTCATCAAGGATCTCTCTGTACTTTTCTCCGTTCATCTTTCCCTCAATCCTGACTTGTCTCCCAGTCCCTGCCGCTGAAAAACATCCCCACAGCATGATGCTGCCACCACCATGCTTCACCGTAGGGATGGTGCCAGGTTTCCTCCAGACGTGTGCCTTTTACTGAGGAGTGGCTTCTGTCTGGCCACTCTACCATAAGGACCTGATTGGTGGAGTGCTGCAGAGATGGTTGTCCTTCTGGAAGGTTGTTCCATCTCCACAGAGGAACTTCTTCCATTTAAGAATGATGGAGGCCACTTTGTTTTTGGGGACGTTAAATGCTGCAGAAATGATTTGGTACCCTTCCCCAGATCTGTGTCTCGACACAATCCTGTCTCTGAGCTCTGTGGACAAGTCCTTTGATCTCATGGCTTGGTTTTTGCTCTGATATGCACTGTCAACTGTGGGACCTTATATAGACGGGTGTGTGCGTTTCCAAATCATGCCCAACCAATTGAATTTACCACCGGTAAAGTTGGGGAAACATCTCAAGGGGGATCGATGGAAACAGGATGTACCTGAGCTCAATTTCGAGTCTCATAGCAAAGGGGCTGAATACTTATGTAAATATTAGCTAAAGTTTCTAAAAACTTGTTGTCACTTTGTTATTATTGGGATATTGTGTGTAGATTGATGAGGAAAAAAAATATATTAAATTTTTTAGAATAAGGCTGTAACGTAACAAAATGTGGAAAAAGTCAAGGGGTCTGAATACCTTCCAAATGCACTGTATGTGCCGTTTGTGTAAGTGTCAGAATTAGTCAAGCTAAGCTGTCCACATGAATCCTGGTTGTCGTGGTTTCATAGGTGTGCTGATCATAATTATAACGTGCAGGTTGCAAGGGTTGTAGAAATAAAATTTAGCAGACAAACAAAAAGTCACTTCTGCTTCGTTATTTCAACGTTTTCTCCTGTCTCAGTGTTTGTGTGTGTGTGTGTGTGTGTAAGCAGCTTGTGTGTGGTGGTTGTGACCTGGCCCTGGGGCTCTGCTCAGCGAGGCATCTGTCAGGCCGTCTGACTACAACTCTGCCACTGCATCAACACCTGACCTTTAACTGGGGACCAGGGAACCACAGAGAAGTGGAAAGGGGCAGGGGATATCTAGTCAGCTGCACAACCTAATGCATTCAACCTAAATGTGTCTTACGCATTTAACCCAACCCCTCTGAGGCAGACAGAGACAGGGTTACATGGACTACCATCCCTACTGCCACCCTGGAACTCTGGGTGCTCTTTCTCTCCTCTCCTGTCTCACAGTCGTTCTCTTTCACTTTCAGCAGGCTATTTTTCCTTCTCTCATCGTCTTCTCTCAGTCTAAAGGTGTCCGCATGTTTCCCAGCCGAAACAGTTAAGAGGAGTTTGTTTTTGTTTGTGATTGGTCAACTGTAGGAATTCTTCAATGAAGTATTTGTTTTCATGTACATGTTTTAATTGAGAAATACTGCACCAAACATCTTAGTTCAATGTAAAAGTGTTCGACTAAATAAATGACCGATTTGTAAAGTTATTTTAGACTAATTCAGACTGTTTTGAGGAAGTTTATACGGTGTCTCAAAAATGCTCTTGTCTTTCTTTTTAAGGGAGTATCCGAGCACACTAGTTGCTAGCTAAACTGAAGCATGCTGAGGCATCTCTTTCCTCTCTATCATGTCTTTAACTGACTTATTTATTCTAGTTATTTTCTTTCTACTCTTCCTATCTCTTTCTGTTCTTACAGTCATCTCCCTCCCTCCCTCCCTCCCTCCCTCCGCTTGGCAGGGCAGGGAGTCACAGACTCTGACAGTTTGTGACACTGCCTCCCTCAGGCAGCTCCAGGCACAGATGAGCATTGTATCTGACAGGCCAGCTTTGTCTTTTTAAGTCATTAGCAGTTTCTTGGTGGATTCTCCCTCCTCCCCTTTCTCACGTCCCTGTCCCATAGCTGCCTCCTCCCCCTTCCCTTCCTCATCATCTCTCTGTCCCCCCTTAGCCTCCATCTGTAGCATTGCTTGGATTGCAGAGAACCACAGTGCCTTCTACTAGTCTAGTCCTGTACTGCCTCGTCTTACCACATCACCTGTGAACCTGTGTTACATCAGCAGGGGGACATTGACTTGACAGGATGTTGTTGAGGTAAAAGATAATGACTCTAGAGATGTGCGTTTGTGTGTACATGGACTCTATTGTTTGTTACTATGGCTCAGTAGTATCACACCACCTGCCCTATGTACTTCTCACCTGACGTCCAATGGCCTTTCCTCATCACCCACGGCCTCGCCCCGACCCGCCCTGCTCCGCCCCGCCCCACTTCACTCTAAAATACTCTGCTCTGCTCCGCGGGGCGAAAACGTCAGAGAAAAGTGACCAAGTCTAAGAGAAAATGCTGAGAAAATCCACAGAGTCCATTGCTGTTCACTCATTGCCCCTGTCTGTCTCTCTCAGTGAGGTCTGACACTGGACAACATCTTCTGCCACCTCAGAGGGTAGAGGGGTTTGAAGGTAAAGTAGCTAGGCCGATGTATTTAACTGCTCTTTCAGTGAATGTGGAGCTGTATGGTGTTACAGTTAAACCCTTCCCTCTAGAGTTGTTAAAGTTAAACCAATCCCCTGGGAGAGGAGGAGTTGTTTATCCAGGTGTGTGATAGTCAGGTCTTCCTGTGCTAGCACAGTATTTGGATTGCTGTGTTGCTGGTGTTGTTGTTGCTGGTGCTGTTGTTGTTGTTGGGGTTTTTCTCACACTGGCTGACTAAACAAAACCTGTACCAGCTGGAGAGGTTTGAAAGGTAGAAAAGAGAAGGAGAGTTCTATAGGAACAGAATTAAAGGAAGGTGGTGAGAGAAGTGAAGCAGACCAGGCAGTGGGAGGTTGCTGGAGCGAAGCAGACCAGGCAGTGAGAGGTTGCTGGAGCGAAGCAGACCAGGCAGTGAGAGGTTGCTGGAGCGAAGGTGACCAGGCAGTGAGAGGTTGCTGGAGCGAAGGTGACCAGGCAGTGAGAGGTTTCTGGAGCGAAGGTGACCAGGCAGTGAGAGATTTCTGGAGCGAAGGTGCAGGTACTGTACCTCCCAGAGACTACACCAGATGTTTCCTCTCTACATCTCACTGCCCTGCTAGAACACTCACAACCACCTTGGCTTTATTTAGAAAGGCTATAAAAACTGCCAGACTCCACCCAGTAAAACAGATAACCAAAACCTGATAAAACAATGGAAGGATAACATCAGGTCTCGGTATGGACCTGCTTAGTGTTAGGAGCTGGACTGTGTGTGTGGGGTAGGGGGTGTTGAGTGTTCATATTCAGATGTAAAGTGCTGGGCTATATGACTAGGTTGGCCTATAGGTGTGTGTGTGTGTCCCTGGTGAGTCCATGTGACTCAGTGTGCTTCATCTACTGCTGATAGTGATGGAGGGCTTTTTACATACCAGGCATGCCTTTTAACAGCTTCCTCTAGGCCACAGCACACACACTTTCCCCTGCGCGTGTAGCGCAATGCACTGCCATACGCACACATTCTCCTGCCCGCGTAGCATGATGTACAGCACACCCAATCACACTTAACACTAGCACTTACCGTAAGCGCTATACGAAGCCGGTCAGACAGGCTCGTTTGTCCAGCGTTGTCCTAGAAGTACACACGCATGCACCTACGCACACACAGAGTTCGCCCACCACCAACACACCCACTCACTGCTCATTCCATTCCCTTACGAGGAGAGCGGCTTATTAAGGTACGCTGTTATTGCTGTGGATGGGGTTGTCTCACCTCTAACGTAAACAGGTAGTGTGTGAGTGTAAACACCTTGGCAGGCAGGGGCATTTCTGAGGAACGTGTCTGAGCTCTGAGCTGTGGGGTAGCCCAGTTAACATCACTTACACCAGTCTACCTGGCCTTATTTAGAAGATGTCTGGAGAGCCAGGCAAACCCTACCAGCTGAGGACAAAGACAGTCTCTGTGTGGCTGTGGGTTATCTTAATGTTCGTTGGGTAGGCCTATGTGGCATACATCATTTATTTCCAGGGACTACTACAGCTTTTCTTGTGTGAGAATCAGGCCTAGGCTATGGGTTCTTCAGGTATTTCAGGTTAACCTTAAACACTTTATTAAATAGTTTTCTCATTTTCTATATGTTTTTGTATTCCTTACCTAAACAACAAGGATTCCTGTTTCAGTGAGTGAGCTTGCTTTGTTACTCAGTGAAACTTGCATCTAGGGTGGGGTTTTCTGTATGAAGCCATTCCTTTCCGGGAGTTATTTTTGAAAGTAGGGCCGGGACGATACCAGTATTGCGATCCTCATTGGCATCGTGGCAAGGAAACAAAACACGAAGCAAAAAAATCTTCAGGAAAACAGCACCAATGTTGTAAATAAACATTATATTCTCATCCAGAGTCCCATTTATTTATTCTCCAAGCTATAGAACACAATTTTAACGCATGTTTTTTAAAGGACCAGATAATTAAGTCTGCTTCGTGATACTGGTATCATCACAGCCCTATTGAAAAGGAGGTCTGCTTCGTGATACTGGTATCATCACAGCCCTATTGAAAAGGTCTGCTTCGTGATACTGGTATCATCACAGCCCTATTGAAAAGGAGGTCTGCTTCGTGATACTGGTATCATCACAGCCCTATTGAAAAGGAGGTCTGCTTCGTGATACTGGTATCATCACAGCCCTATTGAAAAGGAGGTCTGCTTCGTGATACTGGTATCATCACAGACCTATTGAAAAGCCTTTCTCCCATAGAGATAGATGGAGGACTCATCTTTGTATCTGTACCATCATAGCGTCTGTGACAGCCCAGGATATCTCCATTTTGAAGTAGTCAATTTTCTTCTTTACAATTGGCTGATACCTCCGATGACCCGGTTGGATAAGACTCTAACAGGGTCACCAGGAGGGATCAGCCAATTTACAATTTTTTTATTTAACCTTTATGTAACTAGGCAAGTCACTTAAGAATAAATTCTTATTTACGATGACAGCCTACCTACAGGGTCAGCCCCTGGATTAAATTAGGGTTAAGTGCCTTGCTCAAGGACACATCGACAGGTTTTTCACCTTATCTCACTCAAGTTGTGTTCTGATTATGAGGGGATCCCTGATGAATTTGCTAACACAAAAAGTGTCCCCTGCCCCAAAACGTTTAAGAACCGCTGGGCAAAGTAGCAGTAGCGGTGCAGGAAAAAAACAACATATTATAACATATGTGTTGTGATAATTGCATTGTTGTCTCTATAACCTGTTAGTTTATATGCCTTGTGACCGTGATATAGAGGCCTAAAGCTGAGACAATAAGAAGACATAGATTCAACCACACCTTAATGTTTCATCACTAAACCAGATAACAACCTCTGTCCGGTGAAGTCCACAAAGCATATTGCATGTACAGTAACAGTTACATGAACTACAGCATGGTCAATCAAGTTAATGTTCCCAACATTTTCAGACCACTAAACAACTATTGATTTAGAATCACAGAGAGTTATTGCAAGTTGCAAAGAAAACAGGAGCTGCCTCCACTATTTCAAAACCATTTCAACTTCAACATTACAACATTATCATATCACCTCTGCTTGGTCTAACACAGTGACAACTAAAATATACCATGGTTCTAATTTCTGTGTGTGTGTATGTGTAAGTGTGTGTGTGTGTGTGTGTGTGTGTGTGTGTGTGTGTGTGTGTGTGTGTGTGTGCGTGCGTGCGTGCGTGTGCGTGGAGAAACTCCAATGCCAAAGTAGAGAAACTCCAATGCCATCCTCCTCTCTTTCATGTTGACGAAACGATCTATCACTCTGTCATACAGTACACACTTTTATTTTTTGTTGTCCTTGGCTACCTGGCTAAAATGCTTTCTCGCCTAACTTCCTTTCATGGGCAGCGATGACCCAGCTAGTTAACATTTGCCTTCTACATCTAGCTACATACTGAACTTCCATCCTCTCAGGCCAGGGCCACAACAATGTTTGAATTAATGGTTGGTTCAGAATCACTGTTATAATCAATGGCCAGTACGTAGAATTAAGTAAAACCACAAGTCCAAATCCCTATCTAAATACATGGCTAATTTAGGAAAGGGACAATTTTAGCTACCTAGCAACAACACAACGAGATGTAACAATTCAAGTTGTTTCTGTCGATGACGTATTTCTAGGAGTGAAGCCAAATCCAAACTGGCTTCCCTAGACACTTTGTTTTGGTGTGCCAGGACCATTCACAGTTGAACTCAATCAGTTTAGCTCAACGCTGATTGGCTATTATTTTATACTTTTTTATCAAGGGAGGCCAAATGCTTGCTGGCTTCCCTTGCAATGTCATAGACTTTATGACCAGACCACATCAGATAAATGGCCTACACATAGAGACAGAGAGCACTGTTTTGCTCACTCTGATGCTTTCTCCAGTGAGATAGAGTTTTTATTTATTTATATTTTTTATGTAACCTTTATTTAACTAGGCAAGTCAGTTAAGAACAAATTCTTATTTACAATGACGGCCTACCAAAAGGCAAAAGACCTCCTGCAGGGACGGGGGCTGGGATAAAAAAATGTAAATAAAATATAGGACCAAATACACATCACGACAAGAGAGACAAAACAACACAACATAAAGAGATACCTAAGAGATTGAGATAAAACTGTCCAGTTTTAGTGTTTGTTGCAGCTCGTTCCAGTCGCTAGCTGCAGCGAACTGAAAAGACGAGCGAACCAGGGATGTGTGTGCTTTGGGGACCTTTAACAGAATGTGACTGGCAGAACGGGTGTTGTATGTGGAGGATGAGGGCTGCAGTAGATATCTCAGATAGGAAGAGTGAGGGTTTTATAAATAGCATCAACCAGTGGGTCTTGCGACGGGTCTACAGAGATGACCAGTTTACAGAGGAGTACAGAGTGCAGTGATGTGTCCTATAAGGAGCATTGGTGGCAAATCTGATGGACGAATGGTAAAGAACATCTAGCCGCTCGAGAACACCCTTACCTGCCGATCTATAAATGATGTCTCTGTAATCTAGCATGGGTAGGATGGTCATCTGAATCAGGGTTAGTTTGGCAGCTGGGGTGAAAGAGGAGCGATTACGATAGAGGAAACCAAGTCTAGATTTAACTTTAGCCTGCATGTGTGCTGTGAGAAGGACAGTGTACCGTCTAGCCATACTCCCAAGTACTTGTATGATGTGACTACTTCAAGCTTTAAAGGTAGTAATCACACCTGTGGGGAGAGGGACATTCTTCTTACCAAACCACTTGACTTTTGTTTTGGAGGTGTTCAGAACAAGGTTAAGGGTAGAGAAAGCTTGTTGGACACTAAGAAAGCTTTGTTGTAGAGCATTTAGATGTATCATCTGCATATAATGGATGAGAGAGCTTCCTTCTGCCTGAGCTATGTTGTTGATGTAAATTGAGAAAAGCGTGGGGCCTAGGATTGAGCCTTGGGGTACTCCCTTGGTGACAGGCAGTGGCTGAGACAGCAGATTTTCAGACTTTATACACTGCACTCTTTAACAGAGGTAGTTAGCAAACCAGACCAAAGACCCTTTAGAGACACCAATACTCCTTAGCCGGCCCACAAGAATGGAATGGTCTACCGTATCAAAAGCTTTGGCCAAGTCAATAAAAATAGCAGCACAACATTTCTTAGAATCAAGGGCAGAGGTGACATCATTGAGGACCTTTAAGGTTGCAGTGACACATCCATAACCTGAGTGGAAACCAGATTGTATACTAGAGAGAATACTATTGACCTCAAGAAAGCCAGTCAGTTGATTATTGGCAAGTTTTTCCAACACTTTTGATAACCAGGGCAAAATAGAAATAGGCCTATAACAGTTAGGATCAGCTTGATCTCCCCCTTTAAATAAAGGACTAACCATGGCTGCCTTCCAAGCAATGGGAACCTCCCCTAAGAGGAGAGACAGGTTAAACAGGTCGGAGATAGGCTTGGCGATGATAGGGGCAGCAACCTTAAAGAAGAAAGGGTCTAAATTGGGGTCAAATTTCAGGAGCTCCTTTAGTACCTCGGACTCAGTAACTGCCTCCAGGGAAAAAAGAGGAAGAAGCATCAGGGATAGTTGCATTAGAAGGGGTGGCAGATGAGGAAATGTTGGACGGGCAAGGAGGCATAGCTGAGTCAGCACATCAGCCTCTTGCAAATTGAAGGAAAATTATGAAACACAGAGAGACGAAAGCTAAATTATTAAATCTTTTTTTGATTGGTAATTTTTGGGGGAATGCTGGCTTTTCTTGGCATCCATGAAAACATGTCACTACTAAGTAGTCTCCTGGGAGCCTAGTGCCCTCTACAGCTGGTAGGAAGCTGTGCACTAGGTCATGACTATGAGAAACCCTTACGGAAAAACCTCATGAATTTCACGTGATCTTATGTGAAAGGAATGTGATAACATGTGACAACATGTAAAAGCAACATGTGATAACATGAAACTACACATTGGAAACATTTGAGCACATGTGAATGTGACAACATGTGATGCTATGATAATACACGTGACAACATTTTGGAAACCATGTGGAAATCACGTGTTTGATGTATTTGATACCATTCCACTAATTCCACTCCAGCCATTACCACAAACCTGTCCTCCCCAATTAAGGTACCACCAACCTCCTGTGCTCTGAAGTCCCCTACAGATTCATTACCTCTAATACATATATAATACATCTCTGCACTTAGCTATTTTAGTTATCAGTTAATCTGACTATACTCTCATCATTGAGTTAATTTATTTATTTCACCAATTTGTGTTTTTGTTTTGTATAGTTGTCTAATGTTGCTGGGACATATTATTCTGTTTTAGTTTTACTTCTGAATGCCTATGATGAATATAATAGTTTTTCTTTTTACCAAAGCTGAGATTGACTTTGAAGTCCAAAGTGTAGGAATCCAAGTAAAATCAGTTATTGACACACACATGGTGTTGTTGCAGGAAGATTGGAATGCCGTGCACCAAAAGGTTGTGAGTTCAAATCCCAGGTGAGGACATTGAATAATAATTATTGTATTAATAAACATACACAATGTAATCGTGTGTGTCAAATATATAACTTGAAAACACTGCGACTATGTGACGTTCTGGGGGACATCCTAACAAGTTATTTTTGTTTGCAGGCATGACCTCTGAAATCTCATTTGAAAAATATCCACATGTGAAACTTGATGTGAAATGGCCAAACTGAGAGGGTGCCTTTTAAAAAAATATTTATTTTTGTCACAGTAATTGTTTAGATGACCCTTCTGACCAGTCCTATGTGGAGTGCATGGTATTGTTTTAAATAAGAGTAGCGTTGCCTTACTGGGTTTTGAATGGCTTTGTTTTAGTTTGGTTTGTTTAGGCCTATTTGATGGTTTGGTTCCGTGAGGAAGGCCAAGTGCCTCGCTCTGCAGCAGACTGTGTGGTTTGCTTTCTTCTTTAGAGGGGGATGCCTGTGGTATTTTCACCATCCATTGGCTACCTGGCAGCGCTGTTCTGTGAGTTGCTGTGCTGCATGGCCTTTGTGAAATGAGTGGTCTACATCAGCGTGTGTGTGTGTGTGTGTGTATAAATGGTGTACCTCAGCGAGAGGAGAGTGTAGCCTAGCGGGTTTAAATATAGAGCTGCCGGTGAAAGCTGCTCCAGCAGGATGTAACCTCGCCAATCACACACACACTCAACGCTGCAACAAAGGATTCTGAACGTAGTGCAGAGTTCAGACTGAACGCAAAGGTTTAGTTCTGTAGAGAGTGAGAGAGCCTGCACACACACACACACACACACACACACACACACACACACACACACACACACACACACACACACAGACAGACAGACAGACAGACAGACAGACAGACAGACAGACAGACAGACAGACAGACAGACAGACAGACAGACAGACAGACAGACAGACAGACAGACAGACAGACAGACAGACAGACAGACAGACAGACAGACAGACAGACAGACAGACAGACACACACACACACACACACACACACACACACACACACACACACACACACACACACACACACACACACACACACACACACACACACACACAGTCAGATCTGTCTCTTTAAGGCCCAATACACTGTGGAGGTGTTTTGGTTGGACATTCCAGGCATAGTTCAGACACCATAGTGCAGTATGTGTTGTCTCTGCATTCACTTTACTCTTGGTTTCCAATTCTTACACAGCATTTTCCAATAAGAATCAACTTCACAACTGTATGAATGTATTGATCCGTGTATTGGCTGAAACCACAACTGTTCCAGCCCCATACTGCACCTACCTAACGTCCGCTCTAGAGAATGTCCTAGGTACTGTAGTTAGGCTTGCCGACCATCCGTCACTGAGCTAAGAAAGTAAATCTGTGACATAACATCAGATCAGAATATTGAAGTCTGTTGAAATGATCCAAGTATAATGGGGTTACAGGGGCTTGCTTGTGAGGGGACCAGTAAGTTGGTGAGTTGATCCCCAAAGGAATTGTCCCGCCCCGTTTCACAGGCTTTTATTGACTCAGCTTGGCATGTGTCAAAACAGGGTTTCTGAGTACCAGAGGCGCGTGGTACTATAGGCATGGGCATTGGCTGGGCAGGGCTGCCATCGGCTTGGCTTTAAATAGGCACTTCACAGAACAAAGCAGAGCAGGCCGAGGGTATTCTGGGAAGAAAGGCTTCATCAGACTTGCCCTGTTCCCTTGATAGTGCACTACTTTTAAGCAGGGCTCATAACGCTTTGTTTAAAAGTAGTTCACTATACAGGGAACAGGGTGCCAGAGTTCGGGACACACCAATTAAAAGGGTTGGTCTGATACGAGAGGAGCAGATGTTGTGATGACTGTTGTGTAATGGTAGACCAGTCTAGAGAGTTTTACAGACTGCTCATGTTAGGTGGTCTCGTCACCTCCTGCACTAGGATACTGTGTGAGAAATACCAACGTATGCATTGGGACCAGAGTACTGGATGTCTTTCCAGGTAAGTTGTGAAAAGTGTGGTTGACTTTTGGCTTAGGTTTACATAATCTGTATAACCTAGCTAGTTGTTCTCAGTGGAACCTTTTTCCTACTGGTTCTGTATTTGGCGATTTGGTTCTGGGTGCAAAGATTAGAGGAAAAATATTTTTCCAAGTTAAAGGTTGGTAGAGATTTCTCCTCTCCTCAGATGGGTTGCAGTAGAGTCCTGTTGTGTGTTAGTCTCTGTTAACGCTAGTGCTAATGAACACAGCTGTGTAAACAGGTGAGGCTGACGCAGAACGGAGAAGAGGGACCTTTGTTCTCGCTTTGTTTTCCCTAGGTGTTACTTACCTACCACTGTTAGAAACACACTATAGGCTAGTAACACTGACCATTTGGCCCAGAGGAATTCACTTCCTATCCAGCTAAAGGTCAGTGCTAAGGTCCATCCTTTTACTCTGTCAGTTCTGAGGTGAAACGAACAAACATGGCTGTGTCTAGTGAGGATGTTTTATTTCAGGGATTTTTTTTCTCTCACTACCAGCAACCTCTTTCACTTTTATCTATCCATCAAACTACTTTGTGCTGGCTCTGGCTTGCCTTTTGTCATTTCTGTGACACCTCTCCATCCACTCTCAGTGATGCTCCTGTACGAGTTTTTATTGCTGACTTTAGCGCCTGTACCTCTGACTCTGGTCCTAAACAGCCTCTTGGGGATTTAAAGGAGTGGCTCTTGTTTCAGATTGAAGAGTCACTCAGCACTGCTACTACTACTACAGCCAGATGATCTATACATCAGCCTGACAGGAGGAGGAGGAGGAGGAGGAGGAGGAGAGAGAGAGAGAGAGAGAGAGAGAGAGAGAGAGAGAGAGAGAGAGAGAGAGAGAGAGAGAGAGAGAGAGAGAGAGAGAGAGAGAGAGAGAGAGAGAGAGAGAGAGAGAGAGAGAGAGAGAGAGAGAGAGAGAGAGAGAGAGAGAGAGGGATGATAGACAGAGGGATGATAGACAGAGGGATGATAGACAGAGGGATGATAGACAGAGGGATGATAGACAGAGAGATGATAGACAGAGGGATGAGTCTCCTGGTGATACTGTAGCTGTGGAACAGTGCAGATGCAGAGCCGTGTTGACCCTGGGAACATACTCCATATAATGGCCTCCATCCATCCATCCATCCCCCTGTTCCTGAGGTGTGTGTGTGCCTATGAGGAATCTCTGTGAATATCGACCATGTGTACTCTATGCAGAAAACTAACCTCACTGTGATTCTCAGCTCTGCAGAACTATTCTTATAGATTCTAAGAGAAGATAATTTCCCAGCCACAGGCTGCCGCATCTCAACGTTATCACCATAAGGGGAAAAAGAGAGACAGGGAGAGAGAGGGAGAGAGATGGAGAGACAGGGAGAGAGAGGGAGAGAGATGGAGTGGGGTTGGGAGAGAGAGGGAGAGGGGTTGGGAAAGAGAGAACCACCAAATCAGCTTAATGTGGAGTACGGGCTGGGGAGAGAGTGTGTGTGTGGGTGGTTGTGTAGTGTGTGTGGGTGGTTGTGTAGTGTGTGTGTGGGTGGTTGTGTAGTGTGTGTGGCTGGTTGTGTAGTGTGTGTGTGGGGGGTTGTGTAGTGTGTGTGTGGGTGGTGATGTAGTGTGTGTGTGGGTGGTTGTGTAGTGTGTGTGGCTGGTTGTGTAGTGTGTGTGTGGGGGGTTGTGTAGTGTGTGTGTGGGTGGTTGTGTAGTGTGTGTGTGGGTGGTGATGTAGTGTGTGTGTGGGTGGTTGTGTAGTGTGTGTGGCTGGTTGTGTAGTGTGTGTGTGGGGGGTTGTGTAGTGTGTGTGTGGGTGGTGATGTAGTGTGTGTGTGGGTGGTTGTGTAGTGTGTGTGGGTGGTTGTGTAGTGTGTGTGTGGGGGGTTGTGTAGTGTGTGTGTGGGTGGTTGTGTAGTGTGTGTGGGTGGTTGTGTAGTGTGTGTGTGGGTGGTTGTGTAGTGTGTGTGGGTGGTTGTGTAGTGTGTGTGTGGGTGGTTGTGTAGTGTGTGTGGCTGGTTGTGTAGTGTGTGTGTGGGTGGTTGTGTAGTGTGTGTGTGGGTGGTGTAGTGTGTGTGTGGGTGGTTGTGAAGTGTGTGGGGGGGGGGTGACCACAGGTGGAATAGAGAGAGAGAGAGAGGGGGTGACCACAGGTGGAATAGAGAGAGAGAGAGGGGGTGACCACAGGTGGAATAGAGAGAGAGAGAGAGAGGTAGAGAAACAGGTTGAAATTAAAGCAGACGAGAGGCAGATTAATCCCATGACTGTGATGTGCGGGTTGACTCATAACCCGCAGTACCCGCAGTTATATCCAAGTTGTGGGTGGCTTAAGGGTCATTAGATATTGTGTGGATGAAGGGCGGGCAGTGAGTGACGGTTGAATAAAGAAAAAACAATAGCTTAATAAATCCATAAATGTATCGTTCTTGTTTTCCTTTCATTATTTTAGTCTATCTGGCATTAGCGCGTAATCCTAACCTTTAGGGCCTAAGCACCCAACGTTGATCCACGGAGGCAATGTCCGAGTCTAACTCAAATTGATAGTTTGAAATAAAGAGAAGGGAGGGCCAGAAAAGTAATATTTGGGAATGTTTTGATGAAGTGACAAAATAGGATGTTATGTGTGATGATTGTGAGGTGCTATACATTTCGACGGTCACAAGGACTTCTGGGACTTCAAATAGGTCTATTGCACGTCAAGGGAACTGTAGCCTACTGATCAGATGGGTTGAATGGAAACTGAAATCTGGACACTGACTGTAGGTCTTTAACCTCTCACATAGCCTTCATATTGACTCCTGCAGAATTAAACGATACACTGACTGTAGGTAACATTTTTACTCAGGAACAGGAGTGGAGAAATAGGATTTCTTTCTTTCAGCATCTTGAGAGAATGCAAATGTCTGTAAAATTAGATAAAAATGTGCTATCTATAACTTTAAAGGGTTATTTTGCTGTCCCCATGGGATAACCCTTTGAGACACTCTGAGAGAGTAGAGGTACTGTCTTTATCAGCCTCATAAAAGCTGATACTATTTAAAACACATAAAATATGCATCCAAGCCCAACTAAAATCTTATCAGAAACATGTTTGGTTGTTTTCACAATTTCCTATTTCCTTGCAACCTGTCAAACTGATGGTATTTTGTTTTGTTATTGCATTTTATTCCCGGTCCCTAAACATCTTTGCTCCGCTTAAGAAGCAGAGATGACAGAGATAACTTTACCGATGTCAACTAGATTGAAGTATTACATTCTATTACATTGTGGTGAGCAAGGGACTCCCAAGTGGCGCGGTGGTCTAAGACACTGCATCTCAGTGTTAGAGGCGTCACTACAGACAACCTGGTTGGAATCCACACTGTATTACAACCGGCCGTGATTGGGAGTCCCATTGGGCGGCGCACAATTGGCCCAGCGTCGTCCAAGTTTGGCCGGTATAGGCCGTCATTGTAAACAAGAATTTGTTCTTAACTGACTTGCCTTGTTAAATAAAGGTAAAAAAAATAAAAAGGGTTTATTTAGTCGTTCTAGGGCAACATATTATTATGACAGAAGAGAAGCTGTATCTATCTAACTATATTTGCAAGCAACCACACACACCTGCTGCAGAACATCAGTGTTATGTATGTCTCTAATAATCACCTCTGTAGGCTGAGGCTCTAACCCTGTAGCACACATACACACACAGAGAGAGAGAGAGAGAAAGAGACCCTTACACATCTCACAATCTCCAGTAATAATGGAGAGGTAAAGATGTACACATGGATGGTGTGGCGGAGAGTTCAAGGTTTAGCAGAGAGAACATGAGAGCACTTCATTACACATTTAGAACCCATACATATCATATTCATACTCTGTTCTCCTGCTGTATAATAGTATGCCAGTGTGCTAGGCTAGGCTAGCATACCACAGATAATAAGACTTTAGGCTGCTACACAGAATCAAACCCATTTCTCCTTATCTCCCATTCCACTGTGTAAACTAACGCTGAAATGGAATGGAGGTCGCTGGCTGTGGGCACCTCCAGGAGAAAAATACTGAATTTTGAGTGAGAGATGGTTTGAGAAAAGCTGTTCTGTGTCGAGAAGATACCATTCAGGCGTGCTTTGTTTCCTTGGTTGATAGTAATGACGTGCTTTGGCTTTAGCCTACATTTGATTTGTTTACGCATTTTTGGCTAAACCGCTGACATGATTGACTATATTCCAAGACTGGAGACTAAGGATTGTAATGGTAAGCCCTTAATCGGTTAACTGCCGAAAATACATTTGACCAGTCATGCTTATCGGTCTATAGATTTTCACACATGGAACTGCTGGCATCAGGTGTGCTGTTTAGAACTGTGTTTTCCGCGGACTGCATTTTGGCAAATGTTTGAAAATAACGTTTTATTAGCTGTTTCATTACAGGAGTTGCATGTTCAATAATAGGCTATAGTCTTTTGACTGTAAGACGATTGGCTTGCTATTGTTGCATGTGTCCATTAAAGCTCTTCATATAAAATGTCTGGTCCTTGTATGTGTGTACGGTGCCTTCGGAAAGTATTCAGACCCCTTGGCATTTTCCAAATGTTGTTACGTTACAGCCTTATTCTAAAATGGATTAAATAAAATAAAATCCTCAGGAATCTACACACAATAACCCATAATGAAGAAGCAAAAACAGGTTTTTAGAAATGTTACTAATTTAGAAAAAAAAATAGAAAACAGAAATAATTGATTTACAGAAGTATACAGACACTTTGCTATGAGACTCGAAATTGTTTCCATTGATCATCCTTGAAATGTTTCTATAACTTGATTGGAGTCCACCTGTGGTAAATTCAATTGATTGGACATGATTTGGAAAGGTACACACCTGTCTATATAAGGTCCCACAGTTGACAGTGCATGTCAGAGAAAAAACCAAGCCATGAGGTCGAAGGAGTTGTCCGTAGAGCTCCTAAACAGGATTGTGTCGAGGCACAGATCTGGGGAAGGTTACCAAATCAAAAACAAAGTAGTCTCCATCGTTCTTAGATGGAAGAAGTTTGGAACCACCAAGACTGTTCCTCAAGCTGGCCGCCCGGCCGAACTGAGCAATCGGGGGAGAAGGTTCTTGGTCCAAGTGACCAAGAACCCGATGGTTACTCTGACAGAGCTCTAGAGTTCCTATGTGGAGATGGGAGAACCTTCCAGAAGGGCAACCATCTCTGCACACCAATCAGGCATTTATGGTAGAGTGGCCAGCCAGACGGAAGCCACTCCTCAGTAAAAGGCCCATGACAGGTCACTTGGAGTATGCCAAAAGGCACTTAAAGACTCTCTGACCATGAGAAACAAAATTCTCTGGTCTGATGAAACCAAGATTGAACTCTTTGGCCTGAATGCCAAGTGTCACATCTGTAGGAAACCTGGCACCATCCCTACGGTGAAGCATGGCGGTGGCAGCATTATGCTGTGGGGATGTTTTTCAGCGGCAGGGACTGGGAGACTAGTCAGGATCGAGGGAAAGATGAACGGAGCAAAGTACAGAGAGATCTTGATGAAAACCTGCTCCAGAGCGCTCAGGACCTCAGACTTGTGTGAAGGTTCACCATCCAACAGGGTAATGACAACGCAGGAGTGGCTTCGTGACAAGTAGCCCAGCCAGAGCCTGGACTTGAACCCGATTGAACATCTCTGGAGAGACCTGAAAATAGCTGTGCAGCAACGCTCCCCATCCAACCTGACAGAGCTTGAGTGGATCTGCAGAGAAGAATGGGAGAAACTCCCCAAATACAGGTGTGCCAAGCTTGTAGCGTCATACCCAAGAAGACTCGAGGCTGTAGTTGCTGCCAAAGGTGCTTCAAAAAAGTTATCAGTAAAGGGTCTGAATACTTATGTAAATGTGATATTTCATTTCTTTATTAGCAAATTTTTTTTTTTAAGTTTTTGCTTTGTCATTATGTGCAGATTGAAGAGGAAAACATTTTTTAAATACATTTTAGTATAAGGCTGTAACATATTTTTTTTTTTAAGTCAAGGGGTCTGAATACTTTCAGAAGGCACTGTATGTATCAGCGAGGAAGAGGCAAAGTGAGAGGTTTCACTCACCAAAATCTGTCCAATCTGTTTCTATGGGCTTATTTTGGGCCTAAGGTTGTTGCCTGCCTTCCTGTTTTGGGACGACTCCCATTGTTAGGGTCGGAGCATCTCGTCATTATATACAGATCTCTGATAGTATTTTCTGTTGGTCACGTCCTTTTACTGTTTGGAAAAAATGTAACCGTTTGTTGACTGGTTAATGAGGGTCAGCGGCAAAACTGACCAAAATGTGCATCCCAACTGGAGACTGTTCTCTCATCCAATACAGCATCTTCCATCTTCATTGTCTTGAATCGCGTCTCACTTCTGTCATATTAACGGTTGATAGACAGTGAAATGTCCAACTCCTCTCCTCTCTCTCCATCCGCAGTAACCAACTTCAGTAATGTGGTGAAGGCCCCAGGCTCAGATTCAGATGATGAGGACAAGCTACGCATCGTGGAGGAGGACGGGAGTCTGGCAGACGGGGCTGACTGTGACAGCAACGTACCCAGTGAAGATCACAACGGAGACCGCTGGGATGAAGGTGAGTCGGTGGTCTCACACACAATGAGTGTGACACGCGCACACACACACAGATCTCTGTCTATCTCTCCGTGTCTGTTTCACTGTGTGCAACATTTTACGTTTACTGTAGTAATATAAACATATAAATACTGATTCTTCCTTGCACTGAACTCAGTAAAGGTGATGTCAGTTAAGAATACCTAATACCTTGATCGGGCTTGATCGAGACAGTGAAAGGAAACAGGTACTAAAGGCTGCAGGCTGCAGGGAAGCGTGGTATTTAAACAGGACAAAGCCACCAGGGTAGAGACCTTCAGCTCTCTAAAATAGACCTGCCACTGTGAGAGCTTTATGTTGCTACTGAGCTTACCTTATGCACTTACTCACACACATACAGTATTTACACACGCACAAACCTACATATACGAAAACAAACAAACACCACTACACATTATAGTGAAATCACCGTGGGAAGGGTCTGATGTCACGTACTAGAACATACTGTATGTGTGTGTGTTTGGTTTTACTGTCCCTATAGGGACCCAAAGTCCTCACAGAATAGTAAAACAAGTACAGTTCCACAAGGAAAAAGGCTATTTTAGGCTTAAGGGTTAGGGTTAGGGTTACAATTAGGGTTAGGGGTTTGGAGTTTGGGGTTCGGTTTAAGGTGGAGGTTAAGATTAAGGTTAGGGTTCGCTTAAGGTTAGGGTTCGCTTAAGGGTTAGGTTTAGGGAAAATAGGATTTTGAATGGGAATCAATTGTTTGGTCAGTGCATTCAGAATGTATTCAGACCCCTAGACGTTTTCCACATTTTGTTACATTATTCTAAAATGTATCTAAAAAAATAAAATGTATAATAATAATAATAAATAATTACTCATAAATCTACACACAATACCCCATAATAACACAATACCCCATAATAACACATTACCCCATAATGACACAACACCCCATAATGATACAATACCCCATAATGACCCAATACCCCATAATGACACAATACCCCATAATGATACAATACCACATAATAACACAATACCCCATAATGATACAATACCCCATAATGACCCAATACCCCATAATGACACAATACCCCATAATGACACAATACCCCATAATGATACAATACCCCATAATGACCCAATACCCCATAATGACACAATACCCCATAATGATACAATACCCCATAATGATACAATACCCCATAATGATACAATACCCCATAATGACACAATACCCCATAATGACACAATACCCCATAATGACACAATACCCCATAATGACACAATACCCCATAATGACACAATACCCCCTAATGACCCAGTACCCCCTAATGACACAATACCCCCTAATGACACAATACCCCATAATGACACAATACCACATAATGACACAATACCACATAATGACACAATACCCCATAATGACAAAGAAAAAACATTTTTGCAAATTTATTAAAAATTTAAAACTGAAATATCACATTTACATAAGTATTCAGACCCTTTACTCAGTACTTTGTTGAAGCACCATTGGCAGCGATTACAGCCTTGAACCTTCTTGGGTATGACGCTACAAGCTTGGCACACCTGTATTTGGGGAGTTTCTCCCATTCTTCTCTGCAGATCCTCTCAAGCTCTGTCTGGTAGGATGGGGAGCGTTGCTGCACAGCTATTTTCAGGTCTCTCCAGAGATGTTCGATCAGGTTCATGTCTGGGCTCTAGCTGGGCCACTCAAGGACATTCAGAGACTTGTCCCGAAGCCACTCCTGCATTGTCTTGGCTGTGTGCTTAGGGTCGTTGTCCTGTTGGAAGGTCAACCTCCGCCCCAGTCTGAGGTCCTGAGCGCTCTGGAGCAGGTTTTCATCGAGGATCTCGCTGTACTGGAGCTCTGTAAGAGTGACCATCGGGATCTTGGTCACCTCCCTGACGAGGGCCCTTCTCCCCCTGCAGAAAATATTTTGGTTCCCTTCCCCAGATCTGTCCCTGGACACAATCTTGTCTCGGAGCTCTACTGACAAATCTTTCATGGCTTGGTTTTTGCTCTGACATGCACTGTCAACTGTGGGACTTTATATAGACAGGCGTGTGTCTTTCCAAATCATGTCCAATCAATTGAATTTACCACAGATGGACTCCAATCAAGTTGTAGAAACATCTCAACGATGATCAATGGACACCGGAAGCACCTGAGTTCAATTTCCAGTCTCATAGCAAAGGGTCTGAATACTTCTGTAAATACTTTTTTCAACCTGTTTTCACTTTGTGGGTGGATTGATTAGGATTTGTTATTTTTAATCCATTTTAGAATAAGGCTGTAACGTATCAAAATGTGGTAAAAGGGAAGGGATCTGAATGCTTTCTGAATGCACTGGTGTTTGGTTTGGATCATTGCTTATACAGACAGTATGAAGCTGGTTCAGTTGGCCCAGTGTGTTTGCTATGGATGACATGGAAGGGACTGGTTATTTGACACAGTGTGATGTGACAGAGTTGTTTTTAGATTATGGTGAATAAGTATGTAAACAGACTTATAGAGCAGAATGTCCTTCATGGTTAGAAAGATGAATTTGGTAGTTTAGCTGTCAATACAGAACAGATTTGAGCATTTCTTTTTGGGGACTGCCTGTGATATAGACAGTTTCAAGCTCTCAACAGCTGTCTCACACCTGACTGACATACTGTAGCCTACTCTCCAGACAGATCCTGTAGCCATTCACATCACTATTATGCCATATCCTCCCTTGACCATTTGCACGCTCCCTCTTAAAGGGGAAGTTGGGGAAGAATGTCCTTGGTTAAACACATCAAAAGCATGAGTTAAATGGCCAAGGCCCTAGAAAGCTGGCTGCTGGCCAGATCCATGCCTGATCAGTTCTTCTCCCTTCCTCCTTTCTCTATCACCCTCTTAATTCTCTCTCTCTCTCCTCGTTCCTCTCCCTCTGTCGTTGTCTCTCTCTCTCTCTCTCTCTCTCTCTCTCTCTCTCTCTCTCTCTCTCCCTCTGTCGTTGTCTCTCTCTCTCTCCCTCTCTCTCTCTCTCTCTCTCTCTCTCTCTCTCTCTCTCTCTCTCTCTCTCTCTCTCTCTCTCTCTATCTCTCTCCCTCTGTCGTTGTCTCTCTCTCTCTCCCTCTGTCGTTGTCTCTCTCTCTCCTCGTCCCTCTGTCGTTGTCTCTCTATCTCTCCTCGTTCCTCTCCCTCTGTCGTTGTCTCTCTCTCTCTCTCTCTCTCTCTCTCTCTCTCTCTCTCTCTCTCTCTCTCTCTCTCTCTCTGTGTCGTTGTCCCTCTCTCTCTCTCCTCGTCCCTCTCCCTCTGTCGTTGTCTCTCTCTCTCTCTCTCTCTCTCTCTCTCTCTCCCTCTCTCTCTCTCTCTCTCTCTCTCTCGTTGTCTCTCTCTCCCTCTGTCGTCGTCGTCTCTCTCTCTCTCTCGTTGTCCCTCTCTCTCTCTCCTCGTCCCTCTCCCTCTGTCGTTGTCTCTCTCTCTCTCTCTCTCTCTCTCTCTCTCTCTCTCTCTCTCTCTCTCTCTCTCGCTCTCTGTCGTTGTCCCTCTCTCTCTCTCCTCTTCCCTGTCTCTCTCCCTCTCCCTCTGTCGTCGTCTCTCTCTCTCTCTCTCTCTCTCCCTCTCTCTGTCATTGTCTCTTTCTCTCTCTCTCTCTCTCTCTCTCTCTCTCTCTCTCTCTCTCTCTCTCTCGCTCTCTCTCTCTCTCTCTAACAGTTGTCGGTATGCTAGGTCGGCGTAACCATTGAAAGCTGCAGCCACCCACTAATCTTTCCCTTACTTTGGCTGCCGGGCGCTCGCTCAAATTAAAGCCTTGACGTTGTTTTCACCCTGCTGCAGTCCCTCGCTCCCTCCCTCCGTTTTCCCCCTCTCTTCCTGAATCATTCCTCCTGATTATATGGTATCACTGGCCCCTTGCTCACTGTCATTACTCATTTAGTCCTAAACGAATATCCACTGTATCATTGCCTTACCCACCAACACCTCAGTGAAGAGGCATTGAAAAAAAAGGTATTGAAATGGGATTTGTTCCGTTACTGATTCATTATAGTAATCTGTAATCTCTGTTCAGTTCAGAGTGAACGGGCAGGGAGGAGAGAAAAGGAGAATGTGTGGTTTAATCCCAGGAGGTAGCCACTAATATATACTGTAGTCAGTTGAGGTAACTAATGCACTGATCTCATGAAACCCAGGTTTAACTGACCTGCCTTTTGGAAATATACAGTGTTCTTTCCACTCGGTAAGATTAGTGTGTTATTAGGCATGGCATATGGTCGATTCACGGTATGATGATTTCGTTTTAGTAAATTCCTTCTGTCTGGTCACTGCCATTCATCTAATAGCTCTTCTGCAATGGGCCATGCGTTTCCCCTGAAGATGAGTCTCAATAAAACATTTGAATGCCCTGACTCAGGATAAAAGCCACAGCAGGAGTCACATAATAAATTCCTGTCGGTCTTAAGTCATGAGATGCTCAGTCAGTAAGTTAAGACAACCTGGAAGAACAGGAAAGGAAAGGAAAACCAACAGGGAAGCACTGGGAAAGTTGTTTGGTGGATCCTTAGGGACTGACTCTGTGATAATACTGAACTCAAGTTAAGTAAATCATCCCAAGCATAGATATACACAGCATAGATAAGATATACCTCACATTCATCCCAGATCCCACTGGCTTGCATCCTGTTGTTTCAAGATTATTTTAACGGAATGGGTCTATCACTCACTCTCTGTTGTGTACTGCTTATCTCAGAGACATGTTGGCTCCCCCTCTCTTTCCCCGATAGAGGACTCCTAGTAGGGGCAGGATGCACGGCCACAGGAAGTAGGGGTCAAAGGTGAGTCCAGCTCACCCAGGACAGGAAATGCTGATGTAGTCGTCTTGTATAGTTAGGCTCATGGGACACCTCTGTATCAGGTTACAGAGATAGTATGTGGATAATATGAGCATTCTGGCCTTCTAGCGTAAGCTATTATTTAACTCTTTATTTAAGCACAACAAGGAAAGAGGGTTTTTATATCAAGGATCAAGGCTGTTTAACAATATGTATAGTCACTATTCACGTCATAAACAAGTAGTCCCTGAACAACGGCCACCATGGGGGAAAACAACAGCCGTTCCCGATCTGCACCCATACAGGATAGCATAGATGTACGTAGTTATTACTTCTAAACATACGTTTAGGGTTCTCATGCACCTTTTTTTGGTTCTCATATGCTTACAATGTTGTTTTGATTATTGCTTGAACAGTCGCAAAGATTAAACAGTACCAGTCAAAAGTTAGGACACACTTACTCATTCAAGGGTTTTTCTTTATTTTTTTCTACATTGCAGAATAAAAGTAATAATAATAATAATAATATGGAATCATGTAGTATGGTTTGATTAAACAAATCAAAAAATATTTTATATTCTTCAAAGTAGCCGCCCTTTGCCTTGATGACAGCTTTGCACACTTGGCATTCTCTCAACCAGCTTCACCTGGAATGTTTTTCCAACAGTCTTGAAGAAGGTCCCACATATGCTGAGCACTTGTTGGCTGCTTTTCCTTCACTCTGCGTTCCAACTCATCCCAAACCATCTCAATTGGGTTGAGGTCGGGGGATTGTGGAGGCCAGGTCATCTGATGCAGCACTCCATCACTCTCCTTCTTGGTAAAATAGCCCTTACACAGCCTGGAGGTGTGTTGTGTCATTGTCCTGTTGAAAAACAAATGATAGTCCCACTAAGCGCAAACCACACATGCAGAGATCATCCATTCACCTACTCTGTGTCTCACAAAGACACGGCGGTTGGAACCAAAAATCTCAAATTTGGATTTCCATCAATGTCCAGGGCTCGTGTTTTTTGGCCCAAACAAGTCTCTTCTTCTTATTGGTGTCTTTTAGTAGTGGTTTCTTTGCAGAAATTCGACCATGAAGGCCTGATTCACGCTGTCTCCTCTGAACAGTTGATGTTATCTGTTACTTGAACTCTGTGAAGCATTTATTTGGGCTGCAATCTGAGGCTCTAATGCACTTTTCCTCTCTGCAGCAGAGATAACTCTGGGTCTTCCATTCCTGTGGCGGTCCTCATGAGAGCCAGTTTCATCATAGCGCTTGATGGTTTTTGAGACTGCACTTGAAGAAACGTTCAAGTGTTCCTGACATTTTCCGTATTGACTGACCTTCATGTCTTAAAGTAATGATGGACTGTCGTTTCTCTTTGCTTATTTGAGCTTTTCTTGCCATAATATGGATTTGGTCTTTTACCAAATAGGGCTATCTTCTGTATACCACCCCTACCTTGTCACAACACAACTGATTGGCTCAAACGCATTAAGAAGGAAAGAAATTCCACAAATTAACTTTTAACAAGGCACACCTGTTAATTGAAATGCATTCCAGGTGACTACCTCATGAAGCTGGTTGAGAGAATGCCAAGAATGTGCAAGGCTGTCATCAGGGCAAAGGGTGGCTACTTTGAAGAATCTCAAATATAAAATATTTTGATTTGTTTAACACTTTTCTGGTTACTACATGATTCCATATGTGTTATTTCATAGTTTTGATGTCTTCACTATTATTCTACAATGTAGGAAATTGTAAAAAAAAAAATACACTTTTGACTGGTACTGTATTTTCGTTGTGACTTTTGCAAAATACCTACTTTGGATGCAGTAGTTGTTAGCTAGAATAGTAATGCTAATTGACATAGCCTGTAACAAAGTCAGCCAAAGGGCATTTTTACTGGTTGAAGTTTAAGTGTTTTTTTAAGTATAATGCAGTTGATTGGCGACGATGACACAAACATTATATTAAACAGGACATACATACGAGCCTTACAATCCAATTATAATTCAAAAGTAGTGTGAAATTCACACATAAGCAACCTGTAAATAGAGGCTTTATTTGCTGTCTGAGTTTTCTCCCCCGAGTTTTCCCCCGTGGTTGGGAAATTTTAATACCGACTCTGGAAAAACAAAATATGTTTTTATGAATCTTCTTTAGGGTCTAGTCAGATAACTCCAGAACCTGTCCAGGTTTTCCACTTGTGCTTCAGGGAGTTCACGTCCATGTGTCATGTTTGGCCATGGTGAAACAGGCTGATAAACTGACTTTTCATAGACTGCATGACTGGTTTTGGCCTTCAGCTCTTATTTACTGTAGCAGAGGTCTGAGAGAGACGGTGAATGGGGCCGTAACCGTAACAACCAGAGACCTGTAACACCTCAGCGCCGACCGCCAGAGCGACCCTATCTCACACACACACTCTACATTCAGTCTCCCCGGGTATGTGTGTGTGTTGTAGATGTAGGCTGTTACATCATTCTGAGACCCGGAGTGAGGCAGGGATCAGGTAACTCCAGGCCAGGGTAGATACAGAAAACAGCAACGTCCTATCCTATACTGAGGATGGATATAGTCCTGCAGTCAGACTTTCTCAGCACCTGGTGATTAGATCTCTCTGTCTCTCTCTGTGTCTCTGTCTCTCTCTGTGTCTCTGTCTCTCTCTGTGTCTCTGTCTCTCTCTGTGTCTCCGTCTCTCTCTGGGTCTCTGTTTCTCTCTGTGTCTCTGTGTCTCTCTCTGTCTCTGTCTCTCTCTCTGTGTCTCTGTCTCTCTCTGGTTCTCTTTCTCTCTCTGTGTCTCTGTCTCTCTCTGTCTATGTCTCTCTCTGGGTCTATGTCTCTCTCTGGGTCTCTGTCTCTCTCTTGGTCTCTGTCTCTCTCTGGGTCTCTGTCTCTCTCTGGGTCTCTGTCTCTCTCTGGGTCTCTTTCTTACAAACACTGTGTTGGCCACTCTCTTTTTTTCACTCTCTCTTGTTCACACTCACTTTCACTCCTTCTCCTTCCCCTCCCTCCCCCTTTTTTGCTGTGAGGCAGCAGGATGGAAGTGGTTCGGCTGAAAGTGTTTAATAACCATGGTAACCAATAAATGTGTGTGTACTGTGTGGTTGGCGTGGGGATGTGTGTTCCGTGTGTTCTGTGTAGCGGAACCGTCCATTTCTCACCCGGTCTCGTCGCTGTTATTGTGCACAGGAGAGAGCTAGGAGCGAGCCAGGAGAGAGCCAGCCAAGAGCTGGGCCCTGTTAAGCAGGCCTATTGGAATTTACTGGGCCTGCCTGGCTGAGTCACGGAGCATACAAGCTCCCCGCTGACACAGCAACACACAGCTGGGTCTCATTGTCACAGCCCTTTACATTGCACAGAAAAACCTTGACACCAAGGAAACCAACATTCCCCCAGCCTGAAACATCTGCCCAGTAAATAGAAGTTGTCTCTCTTTAGGGAGGTAAACATTATCGTTAGGTGTTTTATCATCATCCTTTCTCACTTCCTGTAAAAGAGAATGTGTTCTTAATCTGTCAACCTAATAACTAGGTGTATTTCTTTATTGTTTTAACTGCTGACACACTTTACCCTGTTCAGTACGTGCTTCAGGAAGCCAAGCCGAGCAGAGAGACGGAAGTGTCCTCGGGGTTACGCTGTTTCCTACAGCCTTAGTTATCTCCTTAATTAGCCCTCATTAGTGGAGCAACAGCAGCTAATGTGATGAGTAGGAGAGAATATGCTCCCTGATAACGGATCTCGTTTACTGGGGTATTAGGATATTAGTCCCCACTGTGGCCAGGTT
Organism: Thymallus thymallus; assembly: GCA_023634145.1. Taxonomy (NCBI): domain Eukaryota; kingdom Metazoa; phylum Chordata; class Actinopteri; order Salmoniformes; family Salmonidae; genus Thymallus; species Thymallus thymallus. The sequence goes on along the minus strand of CM042417.1, from coordinate 28,815,725 downwards.
GTTCTTTCAAATCCAGTGAGGAGGTTGATCTAGGTCTAGGGTTTGAGGAGGCAGAGAGGCTTTTATGTTTGTGAAGTCTATTGCATGGGGATTGGTTGATTCTGGGGATACATTAGATGTTGTAGTGGCATATTTTCACTATTCCATCCAATAAATATGACCACTGCCCTGGCGAGAGAGGGGCTATTTCGGATACACACTCACCGCAAGCTTTATTGCACGCCTGTAGAGAGGATGGCAGTGTGGCACTTCGGATTGCAAGTTTACAAACAAAAGGATGCTTCTTCGTTCAAGCATATAAAACTTAGACTTTCTAATATAAAAAATTGGAAACGAAAATGGTACTTATAATTCCTCTAATTCTAACAACTTATAAGTGCAATAAATGAAGGCTATTATGTGCGTTTAATTCAAGATATCATGTAAGTAAGTCCGAGCAAGTGCGGTCAAAAAACTATACCCCTCCCCCGTCTAACCAAGACTCCTCCCGGTAGGCCGGACTTCCTCCCTCAAATAACCTTTCCTCCTCCCATAGCCACCGCACCGGCCGCAAGGGGGGTATTCATCTCCAATAATCAAATATTTCCATCCAATATGGCTTCACACTAATAATTCAACTAATAATGCTCTGGTTATTGTATACAAATACAAATAGGCTATTTGGCTCTAACAGATTTACTAACAGGTCCCAGTAAATCATTAGCTATCCTATTTGTTAAAGAAAAGAACAAGATAAGATGTTGTATTACAATGGTGATGTTTTACAACAATGGAGGGGATCTTTGATGTCCTCATGTTCTTATCTAAATCGTTGGCTGTGTTTCAGCGAGGGAGGAGTGTGGTTCTGATGGAGAGGATGACGGCAGTACAGATGCTCTGGTGGAGGAAATACTACAGCAGGGAGACACGACCATAATTTATCCAGAAGCCCCTGAGGACGAGCCACGCCAGGGGACGCCTGAGGCCAGCGGACATGATGAGAATGGTACAAAGACACACACACACCTCACCTTTCTCACACACACACACAACACACATGTACAGTACCTCACCTCATCGCTCCTCTGCCTAGTATAGGGCCAAAGTACCTGTTGTCATTAAATAATGTCACTGATTGGCCATAGATTCCACTCACTGAGTCAAGCTCAGCGCAGAGCAGAGGCCCACAAAAAATACCCCCCCCCCCATCCCCTACAGGTGTTATGCCTTCAGGCAACACCTCAATTTGTTGTTCTGGCTTCCGTCCCTCCCTCTAAAGGAGTTAACTCCCCTCACATTAACACACACACGCACGTACGCACACACGCAGGCATACGAACACACACACACAGCTGTGAATGGACACACTGGGCTCTTTATGGCCTAAGGGCTTTTGGCTGTTACCTGTCATCCCCAGAGAGTTTGAAAACAGCAACACCTGAGCAAACGTCTCACATCTGTGTCAGTGATGATTCACTAGTACCTGGGTGATAATGTGTGTGTGGCGTGTGGGTGAGACATAATGTGTGGCCAGGAGGGAGGCTTAATACATCACCTGTTAACAGGTAATACTTTACCTGTGTGGGACACACCGGAGCAGAAAACAACCCTGGGGAACTGGAGCTGCATTATGTGTTCTACCGTGTTTCCAGCAGGCTTATATTGAATGTCTGAGCATTCATTTGAAACCAGTGGGTATTCTTTTTAGAGATATAGGCTTAGAATTCCAATATTTCTAAGCCTATATCTACACATGTATACTAGTGCCGTTGATTGCACATTGTTAATGAACAGTATCTATCCAGCTCTGGTGAATGCATGTGAGAGTATGTTGCATCTGTCATGTAGTTAGTATAGAAACTGTAAGTCTTAATAGAGGATCGCACAGTACCTGAAATATGTAAAACAACAGTCCAGAGCTCCTGTATCTATCAATCATCCACATCCAATAACCCTTACTATCTATTGACCCTCTGATTACTCTACAGACACGCCCCCTTTCCATACTACACGCACACACAAGCGCACAGACACACACACTCCCCCCTCTCCATGTCTCTCACTCACTCACTCACTCACTCACTCACTCACTCACTCACTCACTCACTCACTCACTCACACACGCTCATTCACGTGCTCCTTTCCTCTCGTTCTCCCCACCCCACCCCAACCAGGCACTCCAGATGCGTTCTCCCAGCTCCTCACCTGTCCCTACTGCGCCCGCGGGTACAAGCGCTACACGTCCCTGAAGGAGCACGTCAAGCTGCGCCACGAGAAGAGTGAGGACAACTTCAGCTGCTCCCAGTGCAGCTACACGTTCGCCTACCGCACTCAGCTGGAGAGACACATGACGGCCCACAAGTCTGGCAGAGACCAGGTACCTACACATAACACTAGATAGATACACATAAATATCTGTTGTTTGTCAACAACTACGTGCAGCACTGCATAGTGTATGAAGATTATGTAGATAGAAGGTAATGTGAAGTGAACTTTGTGTCCAAAACTCAGAAAGTGGGAAAGTAGGTATAAGGCCTGAAGAGTTTTGATCAGTATTCCCTCATAACAATTTTTTTTTTTATAGAAATGTAAACATTTCATATCCTAGGATTGGATTTTTTGGGGCCATTGTCTAATGTTACCCTTGCATACATTTTTACTAGTACAAAGTGAATTTTTGTGTGACTGACCATCCCCTCCCCACTCTCTTCCTTTGTCTGACAGAGGCACGTGACGCAGTCGGGGGGCAACCGAAAATTCAAGTGCACTGAATGTGAAAAAGCATTTAAGTACAAGCACCACCTGAAGGAACACCTACGCATCCACAGCGGTGAGTGGGCCCCTCAGTCACCATGGCAGCCCTGTGTGTGTTTGTGTATGTGTGTGTGTTTGTGTATGTGTGTGTGTTTGTGTATGTGCGTGTGTATTCTTGAATGTGAAAGGGTCGGGGTAATTGTAGAAGTGAGTTTCTCTTGGCCACACCCTCCACGCAGATGTTTCTGTTTCCATCAAACAAATATTTATGTTTAGTAACTCTGTGTATTTATGTGTCCTTGATTGAGTTTCAGAGCATTGTGCTCTGTCCTAATGTGACATAATTGTGTTTGTGTCGGTCAACAATTATAGAGTATTTCCCAATGGTGCCATTACCTCAGCGTTTAAGCATTTTGGAAATACATTAGACCCTTTTTCTCTGGGAGGTTTATTAATTTACTACTGCTCCTAATGGAGGTCTTGTGTGTGTGTGTGTGTGTGTGTGTGTGTGTGTGTGTGTGTGTGTGTGTGTGTGTGTGTGTATGTCTGTCCCTACAGGAGAGAAGCCATACGAATGTTCCAACTGCAAGAAGCGTTTCTCCCACTCAGGCTCCTACAGCTCCCACATCAGCAGTAAGAAGTGCATCGGCGTGATCTCAGCAGTCAACGGCCGCCCCCGGCCCGGTGCCAAGGCCTCCCAGTGCCCATCCCCAGCCATGCCCGCCTCGCCATCCTCCACCACACGCACCCAGATCCGGGACAAACCCTTGCAGGAACAACTACCCCTCAACCAGATCAAGAGTGAACCAATGGATTACGAGTACAAGCCCATGGTAGTGTCTCCAGGAGCGGGGGTGAACGGTCACGGAGGAGGGGTGTTCAACGGGGGTGTGGCTGTCCCCCTGCAGGGCGCGGTGCAGACGGTGATGCTCCCCACCATGGGCCTGGTCTCTCCCATCAGCATCAACCTGGCAGACCTACAGAACGTCTTGAAGGTGATTGGTACATTTGTAATAGGACTAAAAATAATTCAAGTACAGGAGAGACTGACTGCATCACAGCTCTTACACACAGCTCTGACACACACACTTACCCCACCAGACATGCCAGCAGGGGTCTTTTCACACTTACCCCACCAGACATGCCAGCAGGGGTCTTTTCACACTTACCCCACCAGACATGCCACCAGGGGTCTTTTCACACTTACCCCACCAGACATGCCACCAGGGGTCTTTTCACAGTTCCTAAATCCAGAACAAATTCAAGAAAGCGTACAGTATTATATAGAGCCATTATTGCATGGAACTCCATTCCATCTCATATTGATCAAATAAACAGCAAACCTGGTTTAGAAAACCAGATAAAGCAACACCTCACATCACAACGCCTCTCCCCTATCTGACCTAGATATGTTGTGTATGTATTGATATGTACAATAGGCTACATGTGCCTTTTTAAAATGTATGTAGATCTGTCCTTGAGCTGTTCTTGTCTATTAATGTTCTGTATTATGTCATGTTTCATGTTTTGTGTGGACCCCAGGAAGAGTAGCTGCTGCTTTTACAACAGCTAACGGGGACCCTAATAAAATACCAAATACCAATAAAACGTACAATTCATTAAATACTTGTAATGAGCTTGTTGATGCTATTTGTACAATGATTTGTTAAACAATGAACAAACCATTATCATCTTCATCTTGAAGGTGACGGTGGACGGTAACATGATCAGAAAGATGTTGGAGAACAACGCCAAAGCAGCGGGGACCGGCACGGGGGCGACAGGCGTTCCTCACCAGCAGCTCATCTCAGCCATCAGTCTGCCCATCATGGGTCAGGACGGCAACGCCACCAAGATCATCATCAACTACAGCCTGGACCCCAGCCAGGCCCAGCTCCAGACCCAGACCCAGCTCACTGTCCAGAACCTGAAAAAGGAGCCCCAGACCCTGGAAACAACACCAGACCAGGCCAAGGCCGCCACGGAGCCCCAGCAGAAACTTCCAGAGGACCTGACAGTTAGCACGCCCCCCAGGAGCAAAGAGGAGAAGATGGAAGAGGAGACCACTAAGACCTGCCTGCTGTGTAACGACTGCCCCGAAGGTCTGGACACGCTCCACACACTCAAGCACTGTAAGAAAACCTCAGGCCTTAGGATCAATGGGGACAAATCAGAGTCTGCCATCGATTCGTTATTGCCCGAGGGGTTCGGGGACCAGCCCAAGAACCTTCTGTCCCTCCTCAAGGCCTACTTCGCCTTAAATGTTGAGCCCACCAAGGAGGAGCTCAGCAAGATCTCCGACTCGGTCAGCCTGCCTGCCGATGTAGTCAAGAAGTGGTTTGACAAAATGCAGAGCGGTCAGGTCTTATTAGGGGCCCCGAACCCTCCATTTGAGGAAGAAGGGCCCTTGTCTGAGTGTCATGGGGCCATAGTTGTGTCCCCTAAAGTAAGATCAGAGCAGAACACAGAGAGCCCCATCCTGATGCAGTCCAACCCAGCTGAGGCCACTCCGGCTGAGGTTAACATCTCTGGGTGCTCCCCGGCCCCCCCCACACCACTAAACCTGACCACCGGTGGGCCTGTCCCAGCCAAACCCTCCTCCTCAGACAGCACTGAGGGCCCCCTGGACCTGTCACTACCGAAGCCCACCCGAGAGGAGACCGCTGCCACCGCGGCCTCCTGCCAAGCCACTGTTTACTCCCATCAGGACGAACCCCTGAACTTAACAAAGACTTGCACAGCCAAGAAAGAACTTCCACTCTCCGCCACCACCGCAGGCCACCATGTGACTAGCCAACCCGTGTCCTTGTACACCGCCAGCCCACAAAGTGCCAAGCCCATCAGTATCATGACCGCTCAGCTGCCCAGCGGGACCATCTATGCCATCACTGACCAGGGCAGCGCGGGCCTCAGGGCACTCACCACCAGTAACAGCCAGACTATCCTCATCCCACAGCTGGCCTACACCTATACCACTACAGCTACAGCCAGCAGCCCTGCAGGGACAGAGACACAGGAAAAGACCACACTGCAGATCAACGGCATCAAGGTTTGTTAATCAGTCAATCAATCAATCAATCAATCAATCAATCAATCAATCAGTCGATCCCTCAAATCAATCAATCATTTAAATGTATTTATATAGCACTTTTTCCACAGCAACAAGTGCTTTACAGTAAACCAGCTTAGACTCCTAAAGAGAAAGCAGCAGTTAACATTTACATTACATTTTGGTCCTTTACATAGCAGATGCTCTTATTCAGTCAGTTGCAAGGAAAGCATCTGCTGTGTGAGTGTTTGAACTACGTGTGTTTGAATGTGTATGAAAATTACCCTGTTCCATGGAAACAGTCCAGCATGATCGGAATTGTAGGTGCATTAATGAGAATCATGTTTTCTTTCTTAAGTCTCTCCTCTTAAGTCTCTTCTCTTAAGTCTCTTCCATTGCTAACCACTGCTAGCGGTCCTCACCACCGCTCTGCCTGCATCAGCCAGCTTTTAGTTCGGACAATTATCGGCCAGTCTGCACAGCGCACTACCAATCCAGCGCATATCGGATTTCGTTCCCTTCCACTTCACCGGATTCTACCGATATCTCAGGGCCATCACACCGCATCATCGCAGCTAGCTAGCTACAATCGAGTGGCTGTTGTTGTTTCGGCTAGCACCGTTGTCCATATGCTACCATGAGCCAGCCTCGAGCTAGGCCCATCTCCCAGACAGCCGACGTGTACTAGCTAATCTCCCGGGTTACAGTACCTTGTCAACCTGCCTGGACCTTCTACTGTCGACACGGAGCCCTGCCGAGCCACCGCGACTGGTCTGCCGACGTAATTGTCCGACGTGGTCTCAATAGGCTTTTTCTCTGCGACGACGCCTCGGCCTGCTAGCCCTGGCCTGCTGGCACTCTGAACGCCGTGCCTCCCGCTCGCCTTTATTCTATGTACCCAACGTACTAGACGACCAGTTCTTATAGCCCTTAGCCATACACTTATCCTACTCCTCCTCTGTTCCTCTGGTGATGTAGAGGTAAACCCAGGTCCTGTAGCTCCCAGCATTACACCTATTCCCCAGGCGCTCTCATTTGTTGACTTCTGTAACCGTAAGAGCCTTGGTTTCTTGATTGTTAACATCAGAAGCCTCCTCCCTAAGTTTGATGTATTCACTGCTTTAGCACACTCCGCCAACCCTGATGTCCTAGCTGTGTCTGAATCCTGGCTCAGGAAGGCCACCAAAAATTCTGAAATGTCCATCCCCACCTACAATTTTTCCCGTCAAGATAGAACTGCCAAAGGAGGTGGAGTTGCAATCTACTGCAGCGATAACCTGCAGAGCTCTGTCATACTGTCCAGGTCCGTGCCCAAACAGTTTCAGATTCTACTGTTAAAAATCCACCTTTCCAGAAATAGGTCTCACACTGTTGCGGCCTGTTACAAACCCCCTCAGCCCCCAGCTGTGCCCTGGACACCTTATGTGAATTGATTGCCCCCCATCTATCTTCAGAGTTTGTACTGTTAGGTGATTTAAACTAGGATATGCTTAAAGCCCCGGCTGTTCTTCAGTCTAAGATAGATGCCCTCAATCTCACACAAATTATCAAGGAACCCACCAGGTACAACCCTAAATCCGTAAACATAAGTACTATCATAGATATCATTCTGACTAACTTACCCTCCAAATACACCTCCTCTGTTTTCAACCAGGATCTCAGCGATTCATTGCCTGCGTCCGTAATGGGTCCGCAGTCAAACGACCACCCCTTATCACTGTCAAAAGCTCCCTAAAACACTTCAGCGAGCAGGCCTTTCTAATCGATCTGGCCCGGGTATCCTGGAAGGATATTGACCTCATCCCGTCAGTAGATGATGCCTGGTTGTTCTTTAAATGTGCTTTCCTCACCATCCTAAATAAGCATGCCCCTTTCAAAACACTTAGAACTAAGAATAGATATAGCCCTTGGTTCACCCCAGATTTGACTGCCCTTGACCAACACAAAAACATCCTGTGGCGCACTGCATTAGCATCGAATAGCCCCCGCGATATGCAACTTTTCAGGGAAACCAGGAACAAATATACACAGTCAGTTAGAAAAGCAAAGGCCAGCTTTTTCAAACAGAAATGTGCATCCTGTAGTACTAATTCCAAAAAGTTCTGGGACACTGTAAAGTCCATGGAGAATAAGAGCATCTCCTCCCAGTTGAGGCTAGGAAACACTGTCACCACCGATAAATTCACAATAATCAAACATTTTAACAAGCATTTTGCTACGGCTGGCCATGCTTTCCACCTGGCTACCTCTACCCCTGCCAACAGTTCTGTACCCCCCGCAGCAACCTGCCCAAGCCCCCCCCCCGCTTCTCCTTCACCCAAATCCAGACAGCTAATGTTCTGAAAGAGTTGCTAAGTCTGGACCCCTACAAATCTGCTAGGCTAGACAATCTGGACCCTTTCTTCCTAAAATTATCAGCCAAAATTGTTGCAACCCCTATTACCAGCCTGTTCAACCTTTCTTTTGTATCGTCTGAGATCCCTAGAGATTGGAAAGTTGCTGTGGTCATCCCCCTTTTCAAAGGGGGAGACACTCTAGACCCAAACTGTTACAGACCTATATCCATCCTGCCCTGCCTTTCTAAAGTTTTGAAAGCCAAGTCAATAAACAGATCACTGACTTCTTGGAATCCCACCGTACCTTCTCTGCTATGCAATCTGGTTTCCGAGCTGGTCATGGGTGCTCCTCAGCTACGCTCAATGTACTTAACGATATCATAACCGCCATTGATAGAAGACAGTACTGTGCAGCCGTCTTCATCGACCTGGCCAAGGCTTTCGACTCTTATTGGCAAACTCAACAGCCTTGGTGACTGCCTCGCCTGGTTCTCCAACTACTTCTCAGACAGAGTTCAGTGCGTAAAATCGGAGGGCCTGTTGTCCGGTCCCCTGGCAGTCTCTATGGGGGTGCCACAGAGTTCAACTCTTGGGCCAACCCTATTCTCTATATACATCAACGATGTCGCTCTCACTGCTGATGACTCTCTGATCCATCTCTACGCAGACGACACCATTCTGTGTACATCTGGCCCCTCTTTGGACACTGTGTTAACTAACCTTCAAACGAGCTTCAATGCCATACAACACTCCTTCCGTGGCCTCCAACTGCTCTTAAATGCTAGTAAAACTAAATGCATGCTTTTCAATAGAACGTTGCCCGCACCCGCCCACCGGACTATCATCACTACTCTCGACGGGTCTGACTTAGAATATGTGGACAACTACAAATACCTAGGTGTCTGGTTCGACTGTAAACTCAACTTCCAGAATCACATTAACCATCTCCAATCCAAAATTAAATCTAGAATCAGCTTCCTATTTCGCAACAAAGCCTCCTTCACTCATGCTGCCAAACATGCCCTTGTAAAACTTCCTACCGATCCTTGACTTCGGCGATGTCATTTACAAAATAGCCTCCAACACTCTACTCAGCAAATTGGATGTAGTCTATCACAGTGCCATCCGTTTTGTTACCAAAGCCCCATATACTACCCACCACTGCGACCTGTATTCTCTCATTGGCTGGCCCTCACTACATATTCGTCGCCAAACCCACTGGCTCCAGGTCATCTATAAGTCTTTATTAGGTAAATCCCGGCCTTATCTCAGCTCGCTGGTCACCATAGCAACATCCACCCGTAGAATGCACTCCAGCAGGTATATTTCACTGGTCACCCCCAAAGCCAACTCCTCCTTTGGCCGCCATTCCTTCCAGTTCTCAGCTGCCAATGACTGGAACGAATTGCAAAAATCCTTGAAGCTAGAGGTTCCTATCTCCCTCACTAACTTTAAGCATCAGCTGTCAAAGCTGCTTATCGGTCACTGCACCTGTATATAGCCCTTCTGTAAATAGCCCACCCTACTACCTCATCCCCATATTTATTTTTTACTTCCACTCATTTTGCACTCCAGTATCTCTATTTGCACATCATCATTTGCACATCTATCAGTCCAGTGTTAATGCTAATCTGTAATTTATTTCACCACTATGGCCTATTTATTGTCTTCCTAACCTTACTACATTTTTCACTACATTTGCACTCTGTATATAGATTTTCTATTGTGTTATTGACTGTACGTTTGTTTATTTCCCATGTTTTTTTGTCGCACTGCCTTGCTTTGTCTTGGCCAGATCACAGTTGTAAATGAGAACTTGTTCTCAACTGACCTACCTGGTTAAATAAAGGTGAAATAAAAAACTCCATGACTGACTGGGCTCAGGTTTAGTGAAGGAGGAGGTGCTGGAAGAATGGGAACTTTTGAGGTGTAATCATTCCTCCTATTTTTCCTTCTACCCGTGTCTTATTTGTTTTGAGTGAAACAACAAGGCCTAGGAGAGCTCCCTCCCTCAAGGAGTCAGTCTATTGCCCCTTTAGTGCTTCAATTCGCTTGGCTCTGTTCCACTACAGCTCAGCCATATTGAGAAGGTTAAGCTCCACCCATTGAGCTGGGAACTCGCCCGGCTGAATGAGTTTCTCTCCTGTAGCTCTGGGTGGAGGCGGTGGTATTTTGGCACCGCTGTCTGTGTCTCCTGTGATTAACTGTTTTGTTTCAGCGCTGGGAGGAAGAGGAGAAGAGGGGGAAAGGAAGACAGGACTAGTGAGAAGCCCTCTCTCTCCTCTCTCAGGGATGTAGGGAGAAATAGTTGAAGGATATTAAGTGGGTTTTCCTGCTAGAGTATACAGCCAGACATTTCTAAATGTGAAATGACTAAAAGTATTAGTGTCTAAATGTTTTGACAATGCTATACAAGAAAACTGCCTAATACATTACTCTACATTATACAGAAAGTGCAGAATTCTGCCAGCAAACTCTAATACAGTGGTAAAGTGAGAGCCAGGACATGTAATGAATCCATAATGATGAATAGATGTGTGAGAGCCATCACTCCCCGAGCCCAGCACTGAGCTGATGCTTCTGTCACCCAGCCACAAGACATGAGGCAGCACTTACTGTAGAGACCTATCGATCTGTAGGAATCTGTTTAAATGACCAGCCTCCTGTCTCACCACTGACTTATTGTTGTTGTATTATGCTCTACTATTAAGTGGATTGGCATAGACCATGCCTTGTTAAAACCCCTAACTGTACATAAAGCTATTACATATCAGCTCCTTAATGATGCTGCTGCCTTCCACACTTCCTCTCTCTCTCTCTGCGTCTCATTGCTGAATACTCAAAGTTGTTGTATACGTTCCAAATGGCACCCTATTCTCTCTATAGTGCACTACTTTTGATCAGAGCTGTATGGGTCCTTCTCAAAAGGGAATAAGACGCAGTGCTATTTGCGACTCAGCCGTAGCCTACGCTCATTAAGGGTTTTTACTCACCATTGATGAGTCATGATGAGGGTGATGACTGGTTTTCAGGGCCAACACTCCAAGGTGGGATGATGACATCGTGATGGTATTTTTCACTCAGCCAATAAAAGAGTAACTGTGAAATTGTTATGGCAAGGTTATGGTTCCCTGAGAGCCATAGACAGGAAGTGGTATTAGTCAGCCTACCTACACCATCCCTTCCTGATACTCTCTTTTTTCTGGGAAACAGAATGACACGCCAGTGAACCACTTTCTCAAAATCAGTTCTAAATCAGTTCTAAATCAGTTCTAAATCAGCCTGAATTCTTTGGGACATGGATTCTCAATTGGTATCAAGGGACCTAATGTGTGCCAGGAAAACACCATTAAAAAACCATCACCAGCCTGTACCGTTGACACCAGGCAGGATGGGGCCATGCATCGTCGGACCGGGCAATATTTTTCCACACCTCAATTGTCCAGTGTTGGTGATCACGTGCCCACTGGAGTCGCATCTGGAACCCGGTGTGGTCGTCTGCTGTAGTAGCCCATCCGTGAGAAAGACTGATGAGTTTTGCATTCCGAGATGTCGTTCTGTTTGTGCACCGCTTGTTAGCTTGCATGTTTCTTGGCATTCTCCTTCGACCTCTCTCATCAATGAGTTTTTTTTTCCCCACAGGACTGCTGCTGATTGGATGTTTTTAGTTTGTCGCATCATTCTTGGTAACCCTAGACACTGTTGTGCGTGATAAGCCCAGGAGGCCGGTCGGTTGTGACATATTGGAACCGGCGCCTGACACCGACGATCATACCATGCTCAAAGTAGCTTAGGTCACTGGTTTTGCCCATTCTAATGTTCAATCAAACAGTAACTGAATGCCTCGATGCCTGTCTGCCTTTTTTAAATATATCAAGCCACGGCCACATGACTCGCTGTCTGTAGGAGCGAACCATTTTCGTGAATGGGGTGGTGTGCCTGATAAACTGAGTGTATATTCACATGTATTTCTATTTGTTGTTCAGGAGGAGCGTCAGGACACCAGCTCAGAGGGCGTGTCTACCATGGAGGAGCAGAATGACTCAGACTCCGCCCCTTCCAGGAAGAAGATGAGGAAGACGGAGAGTGGGATGTACGCCTGCGACCTGTGTGACAAGATCTTCCAGAAGAGCAGCTCTCTGCTCCGACATAAATACGAACACACAGGTACGTCGGGGACTAGATCAATTAAACCTGGGTCATGTTCATTAGGGTGCAACGTAGCGAATCACTTTGCAACTGAAAATGAAAGCGAGTGTTTGTTATTGCTTAAGTTTAGATAGTACCTCCCTGTTTCAGACTGTTTTCTTCCATTTCGTACCTACTGATTATCAGCTTAACTGCACCTCCCTAGAGAGACCTCTGGGAAACATGAGGCAAAGTGAAACTGAAGGGGGTAATTTCAGAAATCACACACTGACTGACTGCAGCGTTGTTATTACTATTGTATATTGCAGATGGAGCTATTATCCAATACACACACAAACACAGACTCACTCAAGCACACACACACACACTGTAAGGCCTGGGAATTGCTTTCCGCCAAGCTCCCCCTGCCAACCACATCCCGTATGAAATGTTGGAGGGATATTGCAAAAGAGCTCTGTTAGTAATTTTACATGAGAACATGGGTAGAGTTGTGGCCAAGCACAGGTCAACCGTTCTGTCTTTATGACTTTGATACCTGGCGTAGAACCACCGTTTTACATCCAAGTGACTTCACTTAGCCTGGAACTACCTCCTCTAGTCGGTGTAACGTTTAGCCTTCAACCCTGACGCATTTCTGGTCGGATTGCTCTTTTGTTTTGTGATGTTTAAAGATATTTCCCATGGATACGTGATGATAAATAATATAGGTTTCGCCGACCTTTGGCGCTATGATAGAAACCGTTTCACAAGCACAACTGTCTGGGGAATTACAACAATTTGACAGGTATTTCTTACGGAGAAGATTTCACTCAACATGAATCCTGTCCTGAATGTTTTATACATTTCTGTCTGAGGTATATTTTTATTTACTGCATATTATTTTTTCCCGTGCTACAGGCAAGAGACCCCACGAGTGTGGCATCTGCAGGAAGGCCTTCAAACACAAGCACCACTTGATAGAACACATGCGTCTCCACTCCGGAGAGAAACCCTACCAGTGCGACAAGTGTGGCAAGCGCTTCTCTCACTCAGGCTCTTACTCCCAGCACATGAACCACCGCTACTCCTATTGCAAGAAGGAGGCGCAGGGAGGAGGTCAGGGAGGTGTAGGGGAGGAAGTGCTAGAGATGGAGATGGAGAGCCCCGTGGGGTTGGGCCTGGGAGGGGAGTCGCAGGAGCAGTCAGACAGCAGACCCACCTCCTCTCCTCCCTCCCACCTGGACTCTGACGAGCGAGGGAGCAGCACCAGGGAGGACGAGGAGGAGAGCGAGGAGGAGGACATGGAGACAGCGGCAGGGGAGGCGGTGGAGGGAGATCCGGACAGCGTTATAGATATGGATGATATACAAGTGGTGCGGATAGGAGATGAGGGAGGGGACGAGGAGGAAGAGGGGGAGGGGGAGAGGGAAGACACTGGTCAGGAGGTGGGAGAGAATGAAGAAGAGGAAGAGCAAGGAGTGAAGAGAGTCGTGGTAGGGGGTGAAGAGGAGGAAGGAGAAGAAGAGGAAGAGGAGGGGATAGTGGTTGAAGTAAAGGAAGAGGAGGAGGAAGAGGAGGTTGCGGGGGAAAAGGCACATAGAAGGCAAGAGGAGGTGAAGGAGGAAGAGGAGGAACATAGAGGAGAGAAGGAGCAGGCTGTGAAGGAGGTGGAGGAGGAGCAGTCAGAGCAGGCTGAGGAGGAGGTGAAGGAGGAGCAGTCAGAGCAGGCTGAGGAGGAGGTGGAGGAGGAGACGATGGACACAGAGAAAGGAGTGACCTCAGAGGAGAAAGAAGAATCAGGGGAGGTCATGAAAGAGAATGAAGGTGAAACAAGCGGGAACACTGTTTCAGAAGACGAGAACCAATCACCAACCAGAGAGAAAAGAGATACACAATAAAACAGGGAGGAACCAGACCTGTGCTTCTTCCTCTATGAAATGGAAGGATCCTTTTTCTCCCCGTGACGTTGGAGTAGAGAAGAGGAGAGCGCTAAAGTTTGGGTTGCTCTGACGGACGCTGCATTTCAGTTCACTACTGTGTATGAATCCAGGAGTGCCTGAGAAAATACTAGTGACTTTTTCCACAGAAGGAGAACCAATTTTCAGTGTTAGAAAATTAATTTGTAAAAATCAAAAACAAAGTTTAAAGACAAAAAATGCATTATACAGACTTTGTAAGCTAGAGCCGACATGTTTTAGATAATGTTTTATTGCTAAAACAACCTTGGGTAATTTCTTTTTATCAGTGTTATCACTAATATTAACCTTAAAAAGCTGTACAGTTGGGAGAGATTTCTATACCTTTTTATTGCAAATGAACAAGACAAAAAATAGTATTTTATTAAGTTGGAGGATAAAAAAGATCCTGTGCACTACAAGTGGCTTGGTTTACTTATGGCTCTAACAGTTCTGTGTTGTCGACCCTCCAGTATTATCGCACTAGACCTACAGTATACAGCGTCAGCACGTTAGCTGATAATGTTAGCATACCCTTTGTTTGTTTTACATGGATTGTGAGCCTTAAAGATGAAAACTATTGTGAGGTGACGAAGTTCAGCCATTATGATGTTCCAGTAGTTGATTATTACCTTATAGATGAAGAAGACGTCAAGGGGAGTATCGAAGGAGGTACATAAGTCACACATTGTTCTAAATGTTTCGTTTTGTTTGTTTGTTCATTTAATAAATCTGTTATCATCGTTACTGAATCAGATCAAGCAGAAAAATACAGAAGTACATTCATGATCTAGGCCTAGTAAGTAGAGACCATTTGACCCTTAAGACCTGAACCGTATTCCCACTCCCAGCCTTATGCAAAAGAAAATAAATACATCATGCATATCAAGAGTGCCATTGCATACTGCTGTTTTTCCTTAGCAACTGTTGTCAGGTGGTTTTTAAGGCCCAGTTTTGATAGCAGCTCAAACATGTCAACTCTTTCAGCTGATATTCTGTTGATTTTGGCTCACTGCCACTAGTCCTGATGTTGTAAGACATAGCGTTACCATGAATTATAATTTGAGATAAAAATCTGCCTCTTTTATAATCAGAGCAATCATTGACTAAAAGGACTTACATGTTGTAAGGGGACTATGAAACATGATTTTGAAGTATTTCCTGCTTTGAAATGTACTCCTTTTCCCCAGTCCAGTTCCAGTGCACTTGTTCAACACTTGTGAAGCGTTCTCTCTCTTCAGGTAACACAATTAGGGAAATATGATCCCAGAATGGTTATTCAGACAATATTTTTTACCTGTCAGTATTATTTTGACGTTGGATGTTTCTTTGTATATGTTAAATGTGTGTACTGTATGTTTTCAGCAATGTCAGTATTATTCCCATTTCCAATGATATGGGTTATCTGTTTAGTTATAGAAAACTTTTGTATTTATGTGTCTTATTTTTTATATTTCTTTATGGTTATTTATTACACAATGTAGTGTACAATACTGTAGTTTGTATTAATACAATAATATATTTTAGTATGAAAATCATTTCAAAGGTAAAATGACTACAACAAAGCTGGAACATAAAAAAAAAAAGCTCTGGCATTTGGAAGTATGTTTTAGAACAAAAATAAAATATAGTGCTATCTCAAGTTGTCGACACACCCCACAAGCCTGAAATTGGAACATGTTACCTTCCTGCATCCATTCATTCTCATGTTAGTTTTTATCTTTTGCCCACTTTAATATGAAGCTACTGAAACTCTTTGAGAACTAACTGTATGTCTAATAGCATGAGTGTGCTGTTGTATTGAAGGATGATCCTTAACCATGACTCTGTCCTTCTGCCAAAATAATATTGACCTCTTTTATTTGATTTGTGCCAATTGGTTACTTTTTATGTTTACTACGTCAAGGCCACACCCTCTTTTTATATGTCCCTGTTTTAATCCATGAACATTTCTATAGTGATAGTTTTTTGCTTTTGTTTTTTATGACTCCCCATCTCACAATAAAATACATCAACTACATAACCCTCGTTTGGTGATATATTTCTTACATTTGCTTGCATAATAAAGCTTTAGGACGGGATTCCATCCGATTGCACTTGTGGACAATGCGGCTTTTAAAGCTGGAATCCTTAATAGTGAAACTGCCACGTCCGTTTGTGATATTTCAACAACAAAGAGGTTACTGCAAACAAACACTGTTTTTTCCCCTCTGAAATTATTGCACGCTCCATAGAACAGCTCCAAGATGTGCGACATTCCCCAGCTCTGCTTTGTCAATCAAATAAAAACAATAACAAGGGCCGATGGGCGGACAGTGGCGCTGATTCCCCTTACTACGGATGCCATCTTTAAAGTTTGCAGAGATTGTATTCAAGGTAACGCTGCAGATGTAGGATCAATTGGGAATTACCTTTAAATGTCAAGCGTGCTATAGGGCTGTTTCGAATTGAAACCCGGACTTAAAAAAGCTATGAAGCCTGAAGAGATCAATCAGTATTCCCTCCTGGGTTTATATTCCCTCCTGGGTTTAGGGTTGTACTCAGTCTGTATCGCTGAAGCGTAACAGATTGCGAGATAGAAATGTAAAGAGCATTTCCAGTTGAGCCGACATATGCAGCGTTTACCGTGAATATTGTCTCCGCTAATGCAGGAAACACTGCCTTTAAATCTCCCTCACGCTGAACTTCCACAATAGAGATTCAATAGAGCCCTCATTCAGTGAGGTGAAACATTCAGACCGTCGCACGCAGATAGAAATGTAACGAACAGAGCCAAAATGATCCCCCTTTTAATACCTGTCAGATAATCATGTATGTTCTACTAAATACATTTCTATCTGAACATTATCTTCACTCTCCTGAGCATTGCCCAGACCAGCCTAAGGTCATTCCTATTGATCTAGCTCAGGTTTCCTGCAAGGAGAAGGAGGGTCGACCCTTAACATGAATTAGTAATGGAATCTATAGTCTGATGAGCAGCTGAAAATTATACAATACTCTAACATGTCTGTTTCTGTTTCTCTACCCCGGATCTGGAGAAGGGATACTTTCAGGAGGGATTTGGCCAATGTCTGTAGGTCTATAGAGACAGGATACAATACATCAATACATTTTGAGAGCAGGTGTGGGTATGTTTGTGTGTGGGGGGGGGATTCAACAATTGCAGCTCCTCCCTTGTCTACGTGGAGAGTGGGTATGATGAATGTGGGAAAGAGGATGTGTGTGTTTGAGTGGTCAGGGGAAGTGCAACTGTAGCGGCCGAAGTCGGACACTAATGTGTTTTTTTTTGTTGTTGTCTCCAAACCAATATCACGCACTCACAAACTGAAATATATGTGTGTGTACATTGTACAATCAATCAGTGAGAGAGAGCCTCAAATATCACATTCATTTTTATATCCAAACAAGTCAAACAAAAAAACCCTATTGATTGGTTGACAAAAGAGCATCCCACAATGCAGGCGATGGCTGCAGAATGAAGTTGGTGAAGAGAAACTGCAGAAACATGTAGTCGACTGCAGTCAAAACTTCATGACCTTTGATCACATGATTTTTATAAAGTTCATGCAGTCGTCATGTAGGACCAAGTTGGACCTTTTTTATCCCCACAATGCATAATGGACAACAACTTGACAAAAGTGGTCTGCTTGAACGCGCCCAAAGTGTGTGTGAGAGAGAGAGTAATCTGTCACTTGTGACTTATCGGGCTGTTGATTGTGTCTGCTGAGTGGGTGGGGGAGGAGGGGAAATAGTACATCACTACCATAGCATTATGATAATGCCATTATCTACAGTAACATTGTCATGTCAAACTGCACTAAGTATGCCATTTTTTGTCATATCAGACCAAGCTCAGGTACTGCCATACGTCCAGTTCTGCCGGCCTCAGCAGATCAAAAGAACATTTGAAAGCTATAGCTGCATCCCAAATGGCCCCCGATTCCCTACACCATACACTACCTTCTACCGGAGCCCTATGGGCCCTGGTCAAACGTAGTGCACTGTGAAGGGAAAGGGTGCCATTTGGGATGCAGACTAAGAGGATAACTGCTGAGAGGATATGGCGCGCTGGTGCCAATAATGGAGCAGAAGCCTGATTAACTATCATGGCTGCTGTATCTCTGACATGGAACCAAAGCCGGAGGACAGCGTCCCAGGGGAAATTTAGAGAAAAGCCAATAGGAGAAAAAAAATGGTGCTCAGGAAATATCATGGCCATTTACTCAACCACTAAATACCGTAATGTACATTATACAATGCCCTCTCTCTCTCTCTCGCTGTGTATGTGTTTGTGCAATAAAAGTGTATTAAGTGTTTTTATTCAGAACATACATTTTTGGACATATTTTCCTTCTTTGGCATACAGCATGTGGTCAGGTTTGATATACATACATCCAAAAACAGTTTATGTGAGGTGACTATTGCTTGAAAATCAATCTAGAGCTCTTTAATCACAGTAAGTGCTACTGCTTCCAGGCATGCAGAGTATGAAAAATGAATATTTCAATCAGCACATTGACATAGACTACTACCCTACTGATATAATTCCTCCCACCGTCCTTCATTACTTCTCTACCATACTAAGGACCACTCACATAGTTCATGCACATTTACATACAGTATATACTATAGAACCATAAACATCAACACAAGTAGGTACCATAAAAAGATGTCTCATCATAGCCCTCATAACATTAGAAAGATATACCTCTAATGTCAATTGGTTGCATTGGTCATTGTGAAAGTCTTAAAGGTGTGGATGGTGGTGAAGGTATTTGGATTGTCATTGTGCTGTATTTAGCTAGCGGACACCTGAAGGTCTCTCTCTCTCTCTTTCTACTTCTCTCTATCCCTCGCTCTCTCTCTCTCTTTCTCCCACCCTCCCTCAGTTCGATAAAGCCGTCTGTAGCGCGACAAAAATAAAATCCAGCACCACGTAAATCTTGGAAACCTTGTTGTAATTTTATAGCCAGGGATGAATCTAACTGACCATTCTAAACCAACAGTTGGCTGTAATATAGGGTTTATATTATAGGGTTTCATATAGGCCTATTGGTATGAAAATTAACAGAAAAACTTGCTATTTAGAGCATTTCCCCAAAATACATGTATTTTGTGTTGTTGTAGGCTATAACAAATGTGCATTGTCATGCAGTGACAAAATGAGAATTGAGATAATGCAAATAATTAATGATTACCTAGTCGGGCAAACCTTTTTTACTACATCATCATCCTCTGCCTGCATCCCTATCTGTAGCCAACCTGCCTCTCCTACAATGCATCAGTCTTGCTTGTCCATCTTCCTGAGTTAAAATGAGATATTTTAACTGGCAAAACGTAATTAAATATTGCTAAGTCATTTTGCTATATTGTGGCTGTAGGGCTGTTTTTTGTATATAATTAGCACCCAGATGCCGTGTAGACAACACAATAATATCGCCTCAACGTTGGCTACTATGCTGCAATATTAATTTTCTCAGAGCAGGTTTGTTGATACAAAAAGTTTCAATAATCTTCGAGCCACCTCGTTCGTTGATACAATGTTTCCATATTCTCAGAAACATCTTGGTGACGCAATGCTTCAATATTCGCAGAATGTTTCCCTTCCCTGGCGAATAATGCAGACAGGCAAATACATGAGAATGCCATGAGTGTGCAAAGCAGTCATCAAAGGCAAAGGCTGGCTACTTTGAATAATATATATTTGGATTTGTTTAATCAATCAATCAATCAATCAAAATGTATTTATAAAGCCCTTTTTACATCAGCCGATGTCACAAAGTGCTATACAGAAACCCAGCCTAAAACCCCAAACAGCAAGCAATGCAGATGTAGAAGCACGGTGGCTAGGAAAAACTCCCTAGAAAGGCAAAACCTAGGAAGAAACCTAGAGAGGAACCAGGCTCTGAGGGGTGGCCAGTCCTCTTCTGTCTGTGCCGGGTGGAGATTATAACAATTCATGGCCATTAAGGCCAGTTCTTTCTCCAAGATGTTCAAATGTTCATAGATGACCAGCAGGGTCAAATAATAATAAAAGTAGTTGTGGAGGTTGCAACAGGTAAATACATCAGCAGTGAATGTCACTTGGTTTTTCAGTGCAATAGAGCGAGAGCGAGGTGAAAACAGCAGGTCTGGGACAGGGTGGCACGTCCAATGAACAGGTCAGGGTTCCATAACCGCAGGCAGAGGAGTTGAAACCGGTGCAGCAGAACGACCAGGTGGACTGGGGACAGCTAGGAGTCATCAGGACAGGTGGTCCTGAAGCATGGTCCTCCGGGTAGGCTCAGGTCCTCCGGGAGAGGAGGTAGAGTGGGAGAGAGAGTGAATTAGAGGGAGCATACTTAAATTCACACAAGACACTGGATAATAACATCAGATTTAACAAACTGACCCTAGCCCCCTGGCACATAGACTATTGCAGCATAGATACTGGAGGCTGAGACAGGGGGGTCAGGAGACACTGTGGCCCCCTCCGACAATACCCAGACAATACCCCCGGACAGGGCCAAACCAGGCAGGATATAACCTCACCCACTCTGCCAAGCACAGCCCCTACACCAATAGGGGGATATCAACAACCACCAACTTACTACCCTGAGACAAGGCTGAGTATAGTCCACGAAAAGATCCCCTCCACTGCACAAGCCAGAGGGGGCGACAAACCGGACAGGAAGTGACGCACCCCTCCTAGGAATGGCATGGAAAGCACCAGTAAGCCAGTGACTCAGCCCCCGTAATAGGGTCAGAGGCAGAGAATCCCAATGGAGAGACGGGAACCGGCCAGGCAGAGACAGCAAGGGTGGTTCGTCGCTCCAGAGCCTTGCCGTTCACCCTTGCACCCCTGGGCCAGACTACACTCAATCATAGGACCTACTGAAGAGATGAGTCTTCAGTAAAGACTTAAAGGTTGAGACGGAGTCTGCGTCTCTCACATGGATAGGCAGACCATTCCATAAAAATGGAGCTCTATAGGAGAAAGCCCTTCCTCCACCTGTTTGCTTAGAGATTCTAGGGACAATAAGGAGGCCTGCGTCTTGTGACCGGAGCGTACGTGTAGGTATGTACGGCAGGACCAAATCTGAGAGATAAGTAGGAGCAAGCCCATGTAATGCTTTGTAGGTTAGCAGTAAAACCTTGAAATCAGCCCTAGCCTTAACAGGAAGCCAGTGTAGAGAGGCTAGCACAGGAGTAATATGATCAAATCTTTTGGTTCTAGTCAGGATTCTAGCAGCCGTGTTTAGCACTAATTGAAGTTTATTTAGTGCTTTATCCGGGTAGCCGGAGAGTAGAGCATTGCAGTAATCTAATCTAGAAGTGACAAAAGCATGGATTAGCTTTTCCGCATCATTTTTGGACAAAAAATGTCTGATTTTTGCAATGTTCCTATCCTTGAAATATTCTTGATATGTTCATTAAAAGAGAGATCAGGGTCCAGAGTAATGCCAAGGTCCTTCACAGTTTTTTGGGAGACGACTGTACAACCATCAAGATTAATTGTCAGATCCAAAAGCAGATCTCTTTGTTTCTTGGGACCTAGAACTAGCATCTCTGTTTTGTCAGAATTTAAAAGTAAAAAATTTGCCGCCATCCACTTCCTTATGTCTGAAACACAGGCTTCCAGGGCAGGCAATTTTGGTGCATCACCATGTTTCATCGAAATGTACAGCTGTGTGTCGTCCGCATAGCAATGGAAGTTAATATTATGTTTCCGAATGACATCACCAAGGGGTAAAATATATAGTGAAAACAAAAGTGGCCCCAAAACGGAACCTTGAGGAACACCGAAACTTACAATTGATTTGTCAGAGGACAAACCATCCACGGAGACAAACTGATATCTCTCCGACAAATAAGATCTAAACCAGGCAAGAACTTGTCCGTGTAGACCAATTAAGGTTTCCAATCTCTCCAAAAGAATATGATGGTCGATGGTGTCAAAAGCAGCACTAAGGTCTAAGAGCACGAGGACAGATGCAGAGCCCTGGTCTGACGCCATTAAAAGGTTGTTTACCACTTTCACAAGTGCAGTCTCAGTGCTATGATAGGGTCTAAAACCAGACTGAAGTGTTTCGTATACATTATTTGTCTTCAGGAAGGCAGTGAGTTGCTGCGCAACAGCTTTTTCTAAGATTTTTGAGAGAAATGGGAGATTCGATATAGGCCGATAGTTTTTTACATTTTCTGGGTCAAGGCTTGGCTTTTTCAAGAGCGGCTTTATTACTGCCACTTTTAGAGAGTTTGGTACACATCCGGTGGAGAGGGAGCCATTTATTATGTTCAGCATAGGAGGGCCGAGCACAGGAAGTAGCTCTTTCAGTAGTTTAGTTGGAATAGGGTCTAGTATGCAGGTTGAAGGTTTAGAGGCCATGACAATTTTCATGAATGTGTCAAGAGATATAGGATTAAAACACTTGAGTGTCTCCATTGATCCCAGGTCCTGGCAGTTCTGTGCAGACTCAGGACAGCTGAGCTTTGGGGAAATATGCAGATTCAAAAAGGAGTCTATAATTTGCTTTCTAATGATAAAGATCTTTTCGTTGAAGAAGTTCATGAATTCATCGCTGCTGAAGTGAAAGGCATCCTCTCTTGGGGAATGCTGCTTTTTAGTTAGCTTTGCAACATTATCAAATAGAAATTTAGGATTATTCTTATTCTCCTCAATTAGGTTGGAAAAATAGGATGATCGAGCATCAGTGAGGACTCTTCGATATTGCACTGTACTTTCTTTCCAAGCTAGTAGGAAGACTTCCAGTTTGGTGGAGCGCCATTTCCGTTCCAGTTTTCTGCAAGCTTGCTTCAGAGCTCGGGTATTTTCTGTGTACCAGGGAGCTAGTTTCTTTTGGCAAATGTTTTTTGTTTTTAGGGGTGCGACTACATCTAAAGTATTACGCAAGGTTAAATTTAGATCCTCAGTTTGATTGTTAACTGATTTTTGTACTCCGACGTCCTTGGATAGGTGGATGGAGTCTGGAAGGGCATCTAGGAATCTTTGGGTTGTCCGAGAATTTATAGCACGGCTTTTGATGATCCTTGGTTGGGGTCTAAGCAGATTATTTGTTGCGATTGCAAACGAAATAAAATGGTGGTCCGATAGTCCAGGATTATGAGGAAAAACATTTAGATCCACAATATTTATTCCACGGGACAGAACTAGATCCAGTGTATGATTGTGGCAATGAGTAGGTCCGGAGACATGTTGGTCAAAACCCACTGAGTCGATGATGGCGCCGAAAGCCTTTTGTAGTGGATCTGTGGACTTTTCCATGTGAATGTTGAAGTCACCAAAAATTAGAATATTATCTGCCATGACTACAAGGTCTGATAGGAATTCAGAGAACTCAGTAAGGAACTCTGTATAAGGCCCAGGAGGCCTGTAAACAGTAGCTATAAAAAGTGATTGAGTAGGCTGCTTAGATTCCATGACTAGAAGCTCAAAAGATGAAAACGCTGTCCTTTTTTGGGGGGTAAATTGAAATTTGCTATTGTAAATGTTAGCAACACCTCCGCCTTTGCGGGATGCGCGTGGGACATGGTCACTAGTGTAACCAGGAGGAGAGGCCTCGTTTAACACAGTAAATTCATCAGGCTTAAGCCATGTTTCAGTCAGGCCAATCACATCAAGATTATGGTCAGTGATTAGTTCATTGACTATAACTGCCTTGGAAGTGAGGGATCTAACATTAAGTAACCCTATTTTAAGAAGTGAGATATCACAACCTCTTTCAATAATGACAGGAATGGAGGAGGTCTTTATTCCAGTGAGATTACTAAGGCGAACACCGCCATGTTTAGGTTTGCGCAACCTAGATCGAGGCACAGACACGGTCTCAATGGGGGTAACTGAGCTGACTACACTGACTATGCTAGTGGCAGACTCCACTAAACTGGCAGGATGGCTAACAGCCTGCTCCCTGGCCTGCACCCTATCTCATAGTGGAGCTAGAGGAGTTAGAGCCTTGTCTATGTTCATAGATAAAATAAGAGCACCCCTCCAGCTAGGATGGAGTCCGTCACTCCTCAGCAGGCCAGGCTTGGTCCTGTTCGTGGGTGAGTCCCAGAAAGAGGGCCAATTGTCTACAAATTCTATCCTTTGGGAGGGGCAAAAAACAGTTTTCAACCAGCGATTGAGTTGTGAGACTCTGCTGTAGAGCTCATCACTCCCCCTAACTGGGAGGGGGCCAGAGACAATTACTCGATGCCGACACATCTTTCTAGCTAATTTACACACAGAAGCTATGTTGTGCTTGGTGACCTCTGACTGTTTCATCCTAACATCGTTGGTGCCGACGTGGATAACAATATCTCTATATTCTCTACACTCGCCACATTTATTTTTAGCCAGCACCATGTTTAGATTAGCCTTTACGTCGGTAGCCCTGCCCCCTGGTAAACAGTGTATAATCGCTGGATGATTCTTAAATCTAATATTGCGGGTAATGGAGTCGCCAATGACTAGGGTTTTCAATTTGTCAGAGCTAATGGTAGGAGGCTTTGGTGGTTCAGACCCCGTAACAGGTGGAGGAGAGACCTGAGAAGTCTCTGGCTCCGACTCATTGCTTAATGGGGAGAACGGGTTGAAAGTTTCTGTCGGCTGAATGAGCGACACCGGTTGAACATGCCGACTGCATTTCTTTCCAGAAGCCCTGAGAAAAATGTCCGGCTGCGTGGACTGTGGAGGGGATTTTTACTAGTAACTGTACTTACTGGTGACACAGACGCAATTTCATCCTTTCCTAACCTTATATTGCCCTTGCCTAACGATTGTGTCTGAAGCTGGGCTTGCAGCGAGGCTCTCCTCGCCATAAGGCAATAGTTTTCCTGTATGTGATGAATACAGTGACTGCAGTTAACGTCAGATGACATAGTGTTAATAATGTTACTACTTAGCTTCGGCTGATGGAAGTCCTGTAGAACCATGTCCAGATAAAGAGCAGATAAAGAGTCAGCTGGTGGAAGTCCTGTAGAACCATGTCCAGATAAAGCGTCCGGGATAAAAAAAGTTGAATGAAAAAATTAAATAAATTATAATACAAAAACGTAGACTGAGAAAATAAAAATAATTAAGACGTTGGAAAAATGTGTTAAATCAAAATAGATTTAAACAGTTATAAAAACGTAAAACTTGGCAGGTAGCCAAGAAGTAACAAACAGCAGCTCCCTGTTTAACACTTTTTTGGTTACTAGATGATTCCATATGTGTTATGGCATAGTTTTGATGTCTTCACTTTTCTTCTACAACGTAAAAAATAGTGCAAATAAAGAAAAACCCTTGAATGAGAAATATTCCTAACTTTTGTCCCCCAGTGTATATATATACAGTATATACGTGTATATACAGTCGTATGAAAAAGTTTGGGCACCCCTGACAACTTCCATGATTTCCATTTATATATAATTGGGTGTTTGGATCAGCAATTTCATTTTGATCTATCAAATAACTGATAGACACAGTAATATTTCAGTAGTAAAATTAGGTTTATTGGATTAACAGTAAATGTGCAATATGCATCAAAACGAAATTAGACAGGTGCATAAATTTGGGCACCCCAACAGAAAAATCACATCAATATTTAGTAGAGCCTCCTTTTGCTAAAATAACAGCCTCTAGACGCTTCCTATAGCCTCTAATGAGTGTCTGGATTCTGGATGAAGGTATTTTGGACCATTCCTCCTTACAAAACATCTCCAGTTCAGTTAGGTTTGATGGTTGCCGAGCATGGACAGCCCGCTTCAAATCATCCCACAGATTCTCAATGGTATTCAGGTCTGGGGACTGGGATGGCCATTCCAGAACATTGTACTTGTTCCTCTGCATAAATGCCCGGATAGATTTTGAGCAGTGTTTTGGGTCGTTGTCTTGTTGAAATATCCAGCCCCGGCATAACTTCAACTTTGTGACTGATTCTTCAACATTATTCCCATGCGACCCTCAACTTTAACAAGATTCCCAGTTCCGGCACTGGCCACACAGCCCCACAGCATGATAGAACCCCCACCAAATTTTACTCTGGGTAGCAAGTGTTTTTCTTGGAACGCTGTGTTCTTTTGCCGCCATGCATAACGCCCCTTTTTATGACCAAATAACTCAATCTTTGTTTCATCAGTCCACAGCACCTTATTCCAAAATGAAGCTGGCTTGTCCAAATGTGCGTTTGCATACCTCAAGCGACTCTGTTTGTGGCGTGTGTGCAGAAAAGGCTTCTTCCGCATCACTCTCCCGTACAGCTTCTCCTTGTG
Source organism: Thymallus thymallus (assembly GCA_023634145.1). Lineage (NCBI taxonomy): Eukaryota > Metazoa > Chordata > Actinopteri > Salmoniformes > Salmonidae > Thymallus > Thymallus thymallus. The sequence goes on along the minus strand of CM042417.1, from coordinate 28,789,287 downwards.
CAAAGTGCGCTGAATTGTTGAACGATGCACAGTGACACTATCTGCAGCAAGATGATATTGTAGGTCTTTGGAGGTGGTCTGTGGGCTGTTTTTGACCGTTCTCACCATCCTTCGCCTTTGCCTCTCCGATATTTTACTTGGCCTGCCACTTCTGGCCTTAACAAGAACTGTGCCTGTGGTCTTCCATTTCCTCACTATGTTCCTCACAGTGGACACTGACAGCTTACATCTCTGCAATAGCTTTTTGTAGCCTTCCCCTAAACCATAATGTTGAACAATCTTTGTTTTCAGGTCATTTGAGAGTTGTTTTGAGGCCCCCATGTTGCCACTCTTCAGAGGAGAGTCAAAGAGAACAACAACTTGCAATTGGCCACCTTAAATACCTTTTCTCATGAGTGGATGCACTTGTCTATGAAGTTCAAGGCTTAATGAGCTCACCAAACCAATTGTGTGTTCCAATTAATCAGTGCTAAGTAGTTACAGGTATTCAAATCAACAGAATGACAAGGGTGCCCACATTTTTGCATAGCCTATTTTTCACATCTGATTTAATTTCATACAACTTAATATTGCTACACTAAAAATCTTTGTCTGGACAATACCCCAGTACTCATATTTTATTAGAAAATGAATGGCATGCCACTGTGATCATTTTCTGTGACGACAGAGTAAATTATTATGCAGCCTCAGAGGGGTGCCCAAACTTTTTCATACGACTGTATGATAGATAGATAGATTCAGGCTTAATAAATTGTTATTACAGAAAATCATGTACTGCACTATGAAATAATCAGTATGTACAGTACAATACAATATACACAGACAAACAGATACTAGTTTCTTGATCCTCTTCAATTGGCCTGTCTTTCTTTCCTTCTCTGTCAGCAGCTCCCTTCAAAAATTTGGCGACCACCTCTTGGAGGTTCCCCTCTGTCGACTCTTTCTTATCGCTCCTGAAACCACGGAACAATTCTCATCAATATATGTTCTTCATGAACGAACAAGGTAAAGAACTATTTAAACACATCATGTTTCTTTCAGATTCAAAACGGTCTCCAGTTTTAATCAAAGATATCTACAGTATATTACCATAAAGTGAATTCATAGACTTTTAAAAACTTACTGTGAACAAGGCTTTTTAAAGCTAGCTGCCTGAAAGAGATCTTATGTCCCAAGCCGGTCCAGTTACAAAGTTTGGATAGGTTGCTGGAGAAAAGGCAGGCAAACATCCTCCTCACTGAGTCTTTGACGGACTTGCACCCTTTAGCAGCCAAAAACTTCACCTGTAAAATAAACTGTCTATAGAGCAGTGAACCATACATTAACTACAGGTCTAAAGTCCCTCCAAAGAAAAGCAGTGGGGAGCTCTTCCGAGTCACAGACTTCATAAGCACCCAATTACTTAACATGTACAATACCCCAAGAGTCTGCACTTTATTTAATCCCATAGAAGAGCCCTAACAATGATAAAAAGTGTTGCTGTCCAAAAACCTCTGGACCATGTATGTAGTGTGATACCATGTTCTTGCCAATTACCTATTTCTCCTGAAGCTCCTCATCCAAGGTAAGCCAATGTTCAAGCTCCTCCAGCATCACTCTGTCCTTCAGAGGAAGAACAATGTCCTCTGGCAGAACCATGTCCTCATGAGACCCATTGGTCAGATGCATTAAGAGCTTCCTGTTTACTGTGGTCTGGTATTGCAACTCTCTGACATCCTTTGCCAATTTCTTCAGGTGCTTAAGAATCTCCCTGTGGAAATCTTAACATATGACAGTGGGCAAGTTATAAACTTTGGAAATCTATTCCTTTCGAATGACAAGATAAAAGCTCTATGAAAACAGGTTTGATTCTGAGTTATGGAACGCAAGGGCCAAACTTGTAAGCCACTGTCATTCACAGTAAATGTAACATTATACCACCTTTTTTTTTGAAAGACCAACATTGTATAACATTCCACTTCATGTAATTATGGAACTAAATAGCACATAATGCAGTTACCTTCAGACTGATGAGCAGCAGGACCAGTGATGAGGAGGACTGAGCTCTTTTCAAAATAACTTCCTAAGAATGCAGGTAATAAGAATAATTCTTTACAGAATGGCTGCTGGTAGTAGCCAGACTTTGCTTTTCTAATAGACTGTATGCAGTAACAAGTGTACAGTGGAATACTTTTCATTACCATGGACTGCTGCCAGTAAATCTTCTGACGAAGAGGCACTGGAACAGGGTCTTGATGATTCGAGCACAATACACAAATGTAGAATTTCAGTTAAAGTGAGTAGCGCCCAAATCTCAACTGGGGAAAAGTTTCCAGAAAAGTATCCAGATACAGTGACTTGGTTAGATATTGCAAAAGGGAGGCCTGCTCCCTTTGCAACAATGTTTCCCACAATCTGCAACTGGCTGTATGTAGTAGCATTACTACCGCTAAAATAGCGAATTGGAAGTTAGCTACTGCTGGAGGAATGAAGCACATGCTATCTTAATCAGTCAACTGACGTGTTTCACATGGAGTGAACAAGACAAGTTTGTTCATGGCTAGCTAGCGGTGAACTTTCCCAGTTGGACAACGTTTCGAGTACTTGCTAGCAAAGGTAACGAACACTTTCCATTAACGTTACATTTTCTGTCACATTTCTCTATTATTTCTATATGCAACTTGTACATAATAAAAATTAAAAAATTCTAACAAATGGTTTGTGTTGATAATCGTTGCATGAAAGCAATAATTATAGTGAAACACACCCATGGTTATTTTGTTGAAAAGCGTTTCTACCTTTTACACCTCAGATAATATGATGGGTAGCGACGAAGACGACTGAGGACCTGTTCAGATCAAAGTTAAGCATAGTTATATAGTTATTTGTCCTATACATCTGAGTTCACAGCCAAACTATTTCAGCATTCCATCAAAAAACACATTATAACATTATTAGTTCTTAAGCATAATGTTATGTGATATACTTCATTGTATTCAGTACATAAGAGGCCCTTACCCCCAGCAGACAGTGAAAAGAGGGTCTAGAAGATACTGTTGCAAATTGTTCAAATGAAACGCAGGTTGTGGAAATAATACTTATACTTTGTATGAACAATTCATTGCCAAGAAATGAAATCTTGCATATACTTGTTTTGTGTGTGGAATTAATCCTTTTTTGGGTGATTTTGTAGGTTTTGGCGCTGGTTAACGCTGGTTAGGATCAGCGTCAGACTCCTCAGAGTCGGTCTGATCAAATGTAGGATTTTTCCTGGGAATGACAGCAAGCATGATGTTTTCAGTGTTTAGATTCCTTTTATTGCCAACACTAAATCTTACTTTCTCTTTCTTCGGTGAGACTCTGGATCTGTTTAAAGGCTTGAGCAATTTTCGGCCCAAACCAGGCACTCATGGGCTTTCTCATATGAATCTGACAACATCACGAAACAGGAGCTTATCAGTTAATCTGTAATCTTAATATTCAGTTAAAGTACTCACTCTTATTCTTCAATAACTTAATTGAATACACCTCCCATGTATCAATGTCCGGCCATTCGTGCGACATCACTGCCTTCCTTAACCTCTCTTGGTTTTAACTGACAATTTATCTGTCAGGCTCTGGCCATAGAGAAGCAATAGGCTTCTCTATGTAGCTATGGTCAGAGTCTGACAGTGTCGTTCCTTTCTGTTTCTTTGTGGGTTTTGGGTGGATCTCTAATTAGAGGCAGCTGCTATCCGTTGTCTCTAATTAGGGATCCAATATATGTTGAGTCTGTCCTTCACTTGGGGTGGGTTGTTATCGATGTATGTCGCAGTCACAGTGAAGTAAGTGTCATTTATTTACGTTGGTTCATTCGTGTTTTGTTTGTTTAGTATTTTGGGAAATTACATAGTACAAAATAAACACATGATGTCGAACTATAATCCCTGCGCTGCGTCTTGGTCTCTCCATACACCCGATCGTGACAGAACAACCCACCTAAAGGAGACCTAGCAGCGAAGGAAAAAGGGGAAGCGACGACGGACCCAAAAGGAACAGCCTGGAGCCCAGACACCCCAAACGATTGTCGGAGAGGGGCTATGGGGGTGGTCGGGGGTAGACGGAGAGGAGCCCTGACCACTGCACTCGTGGGGGATCCCGGAAGAGCCCCTACAGCCAAGGGAGCAGAGGTACAGAGAGGAGTCGGAAGAGGAGGACGATGACGTACTTCTGTTCCCTCTCTCGTGGGGACTCTTGGAGGAGATCTCACGAGGAGGGGATTGGCGATGGAGTGAGGAAGATCGGGGCTGTCACAGCCTCCCAACGCCAGTTCCCAACCCAGTGCCTCCAGCGCCGGCCCAGAGCCAACAGGGGTTCGTCAGGGCTGTGAGCACCACACCATCGGTGCGCAGCCAGAGCCCGGAGAGGCTGAAGACGGGGAATCGCCCACCACTTCGTCTGCCCACAGATCAGGATCGGGAGAAGCCCGAGGGGTTCTATAAATACCCGGAGGAGGAGCAGACGAGGTGGTGGAGAGCCTGGGTTGCGCTTCTGCTGGAGGCTCAGAAGGACCCACTCCTCCAGGAGATAGAGGAGGAGAGGGACTTTGAGCGCCGACGGGTATTAGTGCTGAGGCTAATGGACAGACGACCACCTCCAGCGAAGGTCAGCATCCCGCCACCTCCAGCGAAGGTCAGCGTCCCGCCACCTCCAGCGAAGGTCAGCGTCCCGCCACCTCCAGCGAAGGTCAGCGTCCCGCCACCTCCAGCGAAGGTTAGCGTCCCGCCACCTCCAGCGAAGGTTAGCGTCCCGCCACCTCCAGCGAAGGTCAGCGTCCCGCCACCTGCAGGGAAGGTCAGCGTCCCGCCACCTGCAGGGAAGGTCAGCGTCCCGCCACCTGCAGGGAAGGTCAGCGTCCAGCCACCTACAGGGAAGGTCAGCGTCCCTCCAGCGAAGGTCAGCGTCCCTCCAGCGAAGGTCAGCGTCCCTCCAGCAAAGGTCAGCGTCCCTCCACCTGCAGGGAAGGTCAGCGTCCCGCCACCTGCAGGGAAGGTCAGCGTCCCGCCACCTGCAGGGAAGGTCAGCGTCCCGCCACCTGCAGGGAAGGTCAGCGTCCCGCCACCTGCAGGGAAGGTCAGCGTCCCGCCACCTGCAGGGAAGGTCAGCGTCCCGCCACCTGCAGGGAAGGTCAGCGTCCCTCCAGCAAAGGTCAGCGTCCCTCCAGCGAAGGTCAGCGTCCCGCCACCTCCAGCGAAGGTCAGCGTCCCGCCACCTCCAGCCATCTGCTCCGCCTCAGTGCCAGAGCAGTCCGCTCCACCGGTGCCCAATCCGGGTCCAGCCGCCTGCTCCGCCTCAGAGCCAGAGCAGTCCGCTCCACCGGTACCCAGTCCGGGTCCAGCCGCCTGCTCCGCCTCAGAGCAGTCCGCTCCACCGGTACCCAGTCCGGGTCCAGCCGTCTGCTCCGCTTCAGAGCCTGAGCAGTCCGCCCCACCGGTGCCCAGTCCGGGCCCGGCTGTTTTCCCAGCTCCATGGCCGGAGCAGTCCGCCCCACCGGTGCCCAGTCCGGGCCCGGCTGTTTTCCCAGCTCCATGGCCGGAGCAGTTTACCCCACCGGTGCCCAGTCCGGGCCCGGTTTATTGCCCAACTCCATGGCCGGAGCCGTTTGTCCCACCGGTGCCCAGTCCGGGCCCGGTTGTTTACCCCGCTCTTTGGCCAGAGCCGTTTGCCCCACCGGTACCCAGCCCGGGACCGGTGATAAGAAAGGGGCATGGAAAAAAACTGTCCACGTCGCCGGAGCCAGAGCCGCCCCCAAAGGACTAGTTTTTCCCTCCCAAATTAACCCCCCCCATGTTATTGTGTGCCTTTTTTTTTGGCGTCCGGGAGTCCGCGCCTTGGGGGGAGGGTACTGTCAGGCTCTGGCCATAGAGAAGCAATAGGCTTCTCTATGTAGCTATGGTCAGAGTCTGACAGTGTCGTTCCTTTCTGTTTCTTTGTGGGTTTTGGGTGGATCTCTAATTAGAGGCAGCTGCTACCCGTTGTCTCTAATTAGGGATCCAATATATGTTGAGTCTGTCCTTCACTTGGGGTGGGTTGTTATCGATGTATGTCGCAGTCACGGTGAAGTAAGTGTCATTTATTTACGTTGGTTCATTCGTGTTTTGTTTGTTTAGTATTTTGGGAAATTACATAGTACAAAATAAACACATGATGTCGAACTATAATCCCTGCGCTGCGTCTTGGTCTCTCCATACACCCGATCGTGACATTATCTTGAAAAGAGATAACGGGAAATCAGAAAAATTATCGGTGCCTTGTGTCCTACATATGGAGTAACGGCAGAACAAACTTCCATAGCACATTTGTGGCTTGAGTGAAAAGAAGTTAATCCTTTAATTCAGAGAGATGGAAAATATCAAGCAGTGTTGATGGCAGGGGATATGTGAAAAGGTCTGTCTTGTTCCTAAATGTTTAGCATACAATCAAAGTATCTCCATGTTCCTCCACCAGCAGGTTTTTCTCTAGGATAACCTCCTTGTTCCTTAACTGGACACAGTTATTCCCAGTGGACATCTGCACGGAGAAGTGAGTGAACTGCATTTTTACATGCTGCTCTTTCACTGTTAGACCACTTGTTACTGGGCCATTGTCGTGCTGTTTTTGTAGTGTTCTCTCAACCATCTGACTGTGTTGCTCTCACGCCCTTTCCTTCTGACAGCCTCCACATATCCTGCTCTAAAGGCTTGTTTGGTTTTCTTATCATTCTTTTTAACTGGCCAAGAAAATTCTCGAAGGGGAAGCAAGAGATATTGTCAAGAACACCAAATGCTTGCGCTTCATACATTACCCTTGGAATATTCCCTTTAAAATAGACACAAGAGAAATGTACGGAACTCAGTTGCCTTCCAACGGTCAGACTCATTCAGTGATCTGGGTTTTCTATTGATTTCTGATGGAGTGTGAGGTCTTAGGTCAGTCAGCTGTGAAGATACATTTTTGACAACAGCTGGACCTAAACGTGTTTTCAGTGGCCCTTTCTGCCATAGAGTTGTCAGTTTCCGTGTAACTTCCAAACATACCAGGTGCATGTAGTCAAGCGGAAACGGTGTCTCCAAACATACCAGGTGCATGTAGTCAAGCGGAAACGGTGTCTCCAAACATACCAGGTGCATGTAGTCAAGCGGAAATGGTGTCTCCAAACATACCATGTGCATGTAGTCAAGAGGAAAATGTGTCTCCAAACATACCAGGTGCATGTAGTCAAGCGGAAAAGGTGTCTCCAAACATACCAGGTGCATGTAGTCAAGCGGAAACGGTGTCTCCAAACATACCAGGTGCATGTAGTCAAGCGGAAACGGTGTCTCCAAACATACCAGGTGCATGTAGTCAAGCGGAAACGGTGTCTCCAAACATACCAGGTGCATGTAGTCAAGCGGAAACGGTGTCTCCAAACATACCAGGTGCATGTAGTCAAGCGGAAACGGTGTCTCCAAACATACCAGGTGCATGTAGTCAAGCGGAAACGGTGTCTCCAAACATACCAGGTGCATGTAGTCAAGCGGAAACGGTGTCTCCAAACATACCATGTGCATGTAGTCAAGAGGAAAAGGTGTCTCCAAACATACCAGGTGCATGTAGTCAAGAGGAAAAGGTGTCTCCAAACATACCAGGTGCATGTAGTCAAGCAGAAACAGTGTCTCCAAACATACCAGGTGCATGTAGTCAAGAGGAAACGGTGTCATCAAACCAATGATCCTTAAGCTGTTGTCCCGCTGTAATTAGAGGCATCAGTCAAATCATCAAAAGAGTCGTGTTTGGACCTCAGAGGGGCTGTTGTTTCTGGGAAGGTCATACGATTCAGGTAATAGACTCCCTTTTGACGGCATTTGTCACAGCCATAGTACCCATTGTGACCTTTTGCATTTCTGCCCAAGACCCTTGCTGGTGCATCACAAATAATGGCAGAGATTTTGAATAACTTCAGTTTCCAGCTGCTGCATTTCCACAATAACGTCATGCAAGAAATCAAGACTGGTTGGTTTCTTCTCCCCAAAGAACATCCCAATGACAAATGGTGACTTGTTTGTCTGGACCAGGCCTTTGTAAATTTCTACTAGCCCTAAGATGGGCCAGAACTGAGCATTTGAGCTCTTATAAAGAGGAAGGCCTTCAATATTGATTTGGAGGTACACTGACTCAGACAACCTTGTATAAGTTCCCCCAGAGACTTCTTGTGTTTCCACCACTGGTTTTGTTTTCAAAGTGTGAATCTTTTGGTAGGCCTAATTCGGGTATTTTCGTGTATAGATTCTTGAGTAGTTCAGTTAATGACGAATGTGGGATTTGTTTCCTAAGAGCCCAATCAGAAAGTAACTTTCTGATATCATCCTCCTCGTCTGTACTTTCATCAATGCTCTCCTCTGTGCTCTCAGTGAAGCTCTCGTTAACCCCACCCTCACTACCACTTAGTGTGCAAGCATCAGCTGGCTCAAACCGACTATTTGACTCCTGTGTTGGAAGAGCCACTTGCACAGAATTGCTTATGCCATAACAATGCCTCATGCCTCTCTTGCCTTTCCACAGATTGTGACTTTAGTTTTTACAAATCTTGTGCAAATCTCCTCTGTTTACTCCAGTAAAAGGACATTTTACCTGGAAACTTTTGGTACATAGACTGGATTTCTGCAAAGAAAATCAAACGATACAAACAATGCTGGAATGTTCAACATCACTTTAAGTCAACAACTAAATATTGGTCACTGGTTATCTAAGAAGGACAACAACAGGAACATCTATATTAATGTAGTTTACACCAATCTCCATGGTATGATTGTTTGTGTGTGTGTCTAAGGATGGTGGAATATTAATGTAGTTTACACCAATCTCTATGGTAGATCTCTTTATTTATTTTATTTCACCTTTATATAACCAGGTAGGCCAGTTGAGAACAAGTTCTCATTAACAACTGCGACCTGGACAAGACAAAGCAAAGCAGTGCGACAAAAACAACAACACAGAGTTTCACATGGGATAAACAAACATACAGTCAGTAACACAATATAAAATATATGTACAGTGTGTGCAAATGTAGTAAGATTAGGAAGGTAAGGCAATAAATAGGCTATAGTGGCGAAATATTTAAAATTTAGCATTAACACTGGAGTGATAGATGTGCAGATGATGATGTGAAAATAGAGATACTGGGGTGCAAATGAGCAAAAATAACAATATGGGGATGAGGTAGTAGGGTGGACTATTTACAGATGGGCTTTGTACATGTGCAGTGATCGGTAAGCTGCTGCTTAAAGTTATTGAGGGAGATGGTAGTCTCCAGCTTCAATGATTTTTGCAATTTGTTCCAATTATTGGCAGCAGAGAACTGGAAGGAATGGCGGCCTAAGGAGGTGTTGGCTTTGGGGATGGCCAGTAAAATATACCTGCTGGAGCACATGCAATGGGTGGTTGTTGCTATGGTGACCAGCGAGCTGAGATAAGGCAGGGATTTACCTAAGACTTATAGATGACCTGGAGCCAGTAGGTTTGGCAACGAATATGTAGTGAGGGCCAGCCAACGAGAGCGTACAGGTCGCAGTGGTGGGTTGTATATGGGGCTTTGGTAACAAAACGGATGGCACTGTGATAGACTACATCCAATTTGCTGAGTAGAGTGTTGGAGGCTATTTTGTAAATGACATCGCCGAAGTCAAGGATCGGTAGGTTAGTCAGTTTTACGAGGGCATGTTTGGCAGCATGAGTGAAGGAGGCTTTGTTGCGAAATAGGAAGCTGATTCTAGATTTAGTTTTGGATTGGAGATGTGATTCTGGAAGGAGAGTTTACAGTCTAACCAGACACCTAGGTATTTGTAGGTGTCCACATATTCTAAGTCAGACCCGTCAAGAGTAGTGATGATAGTCCGGCGGGCGGGTGCGGGCAGCGTTCGATTGAAGAGCATGCATTTAGTTTTACAACCATTCAAGAGCAGTTGGAGGCCACGGAAGGAATGTTGTATGGCATTGAAGCTCGTTTGGAGGTTTGTTAACACAGTGTCCAAAGAAGGGCCAGATGTATACAGAATGGTGTCGTCTGAGTAGAGGTGGATCAGAGAGTCACCAGCAGCAAGAGCGACATCATTGATATATACAGAGAATAGAGTCGGCCCAAGAATTGAACCCTGTGGCACCGCCATAGAGACTGCCAGGGGGTCCGGACAACAGGCCCTCCGATTTTACACACTGAACTCTATCTGAGAAGTAGTTGGTGAACCAGGCGAGGCAGTCATTTGAGAAACCAAGGCTATTGAGTCTGCCGATAAGAATGCGGTGATTGACAGAGTCGAAAGCCTTGGCCAGGTCGATGAAGACGGCAGTACTGTCTTTTATCAATGGCAGTTATGATATCGTGCACCCATGACCAGCTCGGAAACCAGATTGCATAGCGGAGAAGGTATGGTGGGATTCGAAATGGTCGGTGATCTGTTTGTTAACTTGGCTTTCGAAGACTTTAGAAAGGCAAGGCAGGATGGATATAGGTCTGTAACAATTTGGGTCTAAGGCGTCTCCCCCTTTGTAGAGGGGGATGATCGTGGCAGCTTTCCAATCTCAAGAGATCTCAGACGATGCGAAAGAGAGGATGAACAGGCTAGTAATAGGGCTTGCAACAATTGCGGCTGATAATTTTACAAAGAAAGGGTCCAGATTTTCTAGCCCAGCAAATTTGTAGGGGTCCAGATTTTTCAGCTCTTTCAGAACATCAGCTATCTGGATTAGGGTGGAGAAGCGAGGGGGGCTTGGGCAAGTTGCTTTGGGGGGTGCAGAGCTGTTGGCCGGGGTGGGGGTAACCAGGAGGAAAAATTGGCCAGCCGTAGCAAAATGCTCGTTGAAATTCTCGATTATCGTAGATTTATCGGTGGTGACAGTGTTTCCTAACCTCAGTGCAGTGGGCATCTGGGAGGAGGTGCTCTTATTCTCCATGGACTTTACAGTGTCGCAGAACGTTTTGGAATTAGTGATACAGGATGCAAATTTCTGTTTGAAAAACCTAGCCTTTGCTTTTCTAACTGACTGTGTACAGTCGTGGTAAAAGGTTTTGAGAATGACACAAGTATTGGTAAAATTACAAGTATTCCATAAGTGTCAAAGGCTTTCATTGACAATGACATTAAGTTTATGCAGAGAGTCAATATTTGCAGTGTTGACCCTCTGCAATCCGCCCTGGCATGCTGTCAATTAACTTCTGGGCCACATCCCTACTGATGGCAGGCCATTCTTGCATAATCAATGCTTGGAGTTTGTCAGAAGTTGTGGGTTTTTGTTTGACCACCCACCTCTTGAGGATCGACCACAAGTTCTCAATGGGATTAAGGTCTGGGGAGTTTCCTGGCCATGGACCCAAAATGTCGATGTTTTTTTCCCCGAGCCACTTAGTTATCACTTTTGCCTTATGGCAAGGTGCTCCATCATGCTGGAAAAGACATTGGTAGTCACCAAACTGTTCTTGATGGTTGGGTGAAGTTGCTCTTGGAGGATGTGTTGGTACCATTCTTTATTCATGGCTGTGTTCTTAGGCAAAATTGTGAGTGAGCCCACTCCCTTGGCTGAGAAGCAACCCCACACATGAATGTCTGAGGATGCTTTACTGTTGGCATGACACAGGACTGATGGTAGCGCTCACCTTGTCTTCTCCGGACAAGGTGTTTTCCGGATGGCCCAAACAATCGGAAAGGGGATTCATCAGAGAAAATGACTCTACCCCAGTCCTCAGCAGTCCAATCCCTGTACCTTTTGCAGAATATCTGTCCCTGATGTTTTCCTTGAGAGAAGTGTCTTCTTTGCTGCCCTTCTTGACACCAGACCATCCTCCAAAAGTCTTCGCCTCACTGTGCGTGCAGATGCACTCACACCTGCCTGCTGCCATTCCTGAGCAAGCTCTACACTGGTGGTGCCCCGATCCCGCAGCTGAATCAACTTTAAGAGACGGTCCTGGCGCTTGCTGGACTTTCTTGGGCGCCCTGACGCCTTCTTAACAACAATTGAACCTTTCTCCTTGAAGTTCTTGATGATCTGATAAATGGTTGATTTAGGTGCAATCTTACCAGCAGCAATATCCTTGCCTTTGAAGCCCTTTTTGTGCAAAGCAATGATGACAGCACATGTTTCCTTGCAGATAACCATGGTTGACAGAGGAAGAACAATGATTTCAAGCACCACCCTCCTTTTGAAGCTTCCAGTCTGTTATTCTGAATCAATCAGCATGACAGAGTGATCTCCAGCCTTGTCCTCGTCAACACTCTCACCTGTGTTAACGAGACAATCACTGACATGATGGCAACTGGTCCTTTTGTGGCAGGGCTGAAATGCAGTGGAAATGTTTTTTGGGGATTAAGTTCATTTTCATGGCAAAGAGGGACTTTGCAATTAATTGAAATTCATCTGATCACTCTTCATGACATTCTGGAGTATATGCGAATTGCCATCATCAACACTGAGGCAGCAAACTTTGTGGAGACCAATACCTGTGTCATTCTCAAAACTTTTGACCACGACTGTATATTGGTTCCTGACTTCCCTGAAAAGTTGCATATCGCAGGGGCTATTCGATGCTAATGCAGTACGCACAGGATATTTTTGTGCTGATCAAGGGCAGTCAAGTCTGGAGTGAACCAAGGGCTACATCTCTTCTTCGTTCTATATTTTTTGAATGGGGAATGCTTATTTAAGATAGCGAGGAAAGCACTTTTAAAGAACAACCAGGCATCCTCTACTGACGGGATGAGGTCAATATCCTTCGAGGATGTCCGGGCCAGATCGATAAAAATGGCCTGCTCGCTAAAGTGTTTTAGGGAGCGTTTGACAGTGATAAGGGGTGTTCGTTTGACCGCGGACCCATTACGGACGCAGGAAATGAGGCAGTGATCGCTGAGATCCTGGTTGAAGACAGTGGAGGTGTATTTGGAGGGCAAGTTTGTCAGGATGACATCTATGAGGGTGCCCATGTTTTTCGGATTTAAGGTAGTACCTGGTAGGTTCCTTGATAATTTGTGTGAGATTGAGGGCATCTAGTTTAGATTGTAGGACGGCCGGGATGTTAAGCATAACCCAGTTTAGGTCACCTAACAGTACGAACTCTGAAGATAGATGGGGGGCAATCAATTCACATATGGTGTCCAGGGCACAACTGGGGGCTGAGGGGGGTCTGTAACAAGCGGCAACAGTGAGAGACTTGTTTCTGGAAAGGTGGATTTTTAGAAGTAGAAGCTCAAACTGTTTGGGCTCAGACCTGGACAGTATGACATAACTCTGCAGGTTATCTCTGCAGTAGATTGCAAATCTGCCTCCTTTGGCAGTTCTATCTTGACGGGAAATGTTGTAGTTGGGGATGGAAATGTCAGATTGTTTGGTGGCCTTCCTGAGCCAGGATTCAGCCACGGCGTCCACTTAGCATAGCGGCTTACCGCTCACTAAACACTAGTGGACTGATGAGCGATTTCCGACTATCGGCTTGCCTGACGGCGTGCCACCCAAGAAACGCTGGTGGACCAACAGGTCATTTTAAACTCAGAAATGTTTTACAATACATTTTAGGTTGATGTGGAGTTTGCTCAAAGCGTAATAAGGAGAGGCAAATATACTTGTGTATGGGAGTCCAGACGGCAGCATTAACTTTTGCCTGGTATTTGTATCCATTCCATGCAGTCATTAAAAGAGAGACAACCTGCAGAACTGTGTCCAGAGCCTTGTCTTCCACCTACACCTTACCAGAATACAACGCAGAAAGGTAATGGTACAGAACCGGTTACAATTGTAATCGTTAAGGACTGGGAAGATTTTATGAATTAAAAACAAACGGAATGGAGTAAAGCACAGCAAAATCCTAGAGGAAAACTTGGTTCAGTCTGCTATCCACCAGACACTGGGAGATTAATTCAGGACAATGAACTAAAACCCAAAGCCAAATATAAAATGGACTTGCTTACCAAGAAGACAGTGAGTGGCTGAGTTACAGTTTTGACATACACCCCCGGTCAAAGGTTTGGAATATTACTCATTCAAGGGTTTTTCTTAATTTGCAAAATTCTTTACATTGTAGAATAAAAGTGAAGACATCAAAACTATGACATAACACATATGGAATCATGTAATAACCAAAAAAGTGTTAAACAAAGAAAAATATATTTTATATTTGAGATTCTTCGAATAGCCACCGTTTGCCTTGATGACAGCTTTGCACACTCATGGCATTCTCTCAACCAAAAATAGTGCAAATAAAGGAAAACCCTTGAATGAGTAATATTCCAAAATGTTGACCGGGGGTGTAAATATGCTTGAAAATCTATGGCAAGACCTGAAAATGGGTGTCTAGCAATGATCAGCAGCCAATTTAACAGAACTTGAAGAATTTTAAAAAGAATAATGGGCAAATGTTGCACAATCCAGGTGTGGAAAGCTCTTAGAGACTTACCCAGAAAGAATCACAGCTGTAATCGCTGCCAAATGTGCTTCTACAAAGTATTGACTCAGGAATATGAATACTTATGTAAATTAGATCATCAAAAGTTTGTAATTATGGGTTATTGTGTGTAGATGAATGAGAGAAAAATATATTTAATCCATTTTTGAATTCAGGCTGTTACACAACAAAAAGTCAAGGGGTATGAATACTTTCTTAGGCGAGTACATGGGGAGCTATATCTCTGCAGATGATCTGTCTACTGCCCATGTTGGTATAATAAATAACTGGGTCTCACATGTACGCTGATAATACCTATGATAAAAAATATGCCTCTGGTGTCAAAACGACCCCAGTCGGTAGTTTGAGGGTTAAACAGCCTTTCTATCTCTTTGGTAGTATGTATTAGAACAATAAATATTCAGTAATGTTTGTTTCTCCCACACTTTGTTGTGTTCCTGTAGTTTGCGGACCTTCCTTGTGTATAGAACACTTTATAAAGGCCTTTATTGCCCTTGAAAGGACATTTGTCTTACACACGTAAAAGCTACTGGCAATACTATAATCTGGCTCAGGTTATCAATCAACCTATCAGAGTGTTTACAAACAACACAGGAACTACATCATGCAAGTGCATATCTTTACTAATGCTGCAGAAATCTGTTCTAAAGCTATAGCCACAACCATTGGATGTAGTGACCATAATATCGGGCATATAGTTGAAGTCAGAAGTTTACATACACCTTAGCCAAATACATTTAAACTCAGTTTTTCATAATTGCTGACATTTTAATCCCAGTAATAATTCCCTGTTTTAGGTCAGTTAGGATCACCACTTTATTTTCAGAATGTGAAATAATAGTAGAGATAATTGTAGAGCCAGAATAATAGTAGAGATAATTATTTATTTCAGCTTTTATTTATTTCAGCACATTCCCAGTGGGTCAGAAGTTTAAACGCGTCTTCTTCCTGAGAAAAATGAGTTTTAATGACTTCAACCTAAGTGTATGTAAACTTCCGACTTCAACTGTACACACAGAAAAGCAAAGGTTCCAAAGGCTGGGCCTAAAATAGTGTATAAGAGATCAAACAAAAGGTTTTGTAATGATTTCTATGTTGAAGGTTTTTGTTGGTCTGATGTGTGTTATGAAGAGCATCCAGACGCTGCACTTGATCCATTTATTGAATGGTTTCTTCCAGTTATCAATAAGCATACCCCTATTAAGAAACTGACTATTAAGGCCCCATGGATTGATGAGGAATTTAACAACTGTATGGTTGAGAAAAATGAAGCAAAATGAGTGGCTAATAAGTCTGTCTGCACATCTGATTGTCAGAAGTATTGTACATTTAGAAATTATGTGACTAAACTGAACAAAAATATGAAAAAAATGGTATTATGAATAAGATAAATTATATCAAGTATGATGAAAAAAAGCTTTACATTAAATTGTAGGCTGAAAAACTAATTCTACTCCATCTTTCACTGAATCAGATGGTTTATTCATCACAAAACCTTTTGACAGTCCCCAAGAACACAATGGCCTCCATCATTCTTAAATGGAAGATGTTTAGAACCACCAAGACTCTTCCTAGAGCTGACCGCCCGGCCATACTGAGCAATCGGGGGAGAAGGGCCTTGTTCAGGGAGGTGACTAAGAACCCGATGGTCACTCTGACAGAGCTCCAGAGTTCTTCTGTGGAGATGGGAGAACCATCCAGAAGGACAAACTTCTTTGCAGCACTACACCAATCAGGCCTTTATGGTAGAGTGGCCAGACGGAAGCCACTCCTCAGTAAAAGGCACATGGCAGCCCCCAGTTTGGTCTGATAAAACCAAGATTGAACTCTTTAGCTGAATGCCAAGCGTCACATCTAGAGGAATCCTGGCACCATCCCTACGGTGAAGCATGGTGGTGGCAGCATGATGCTGTGGGGATGTTTTTCAGTGGCAGGGACTAGGGGACTAGTCAGGATCGAGGCAAAAATGAACAGAGCAAAGTACAGAGAGAAACTTGAAGAAATCCTGCTCCACAGCGCTCGGCACCTCAGACTGGGGCGAAGGTTCACCTTCCAATAGGATAACGACCCTGAGCACACAGCCAAGACAATGCAGGAAGGGATCTGCAGAGAAGAATGGGAGAAACTCCCCAAATACAGGTTATCCAAGCTTGTAGCTTCATACCCAAGAAGAATCAATGCTGTAATCACTGCCAAAGATGCTTCAACAAAGTACTGAGTAAATTGTCTGAAGACTTTACTAATAAATTAGCAAACATTTTTAAAAACCTGCTTTTGCGTTGTCATTAAGGTGTATTATGTGTAGATTGATGAGGAGCATTTTTTTAATATACATTTTAGAATAAGGCTGTAACGTAGCAAAACGTTGAAAAAGCCAAGGGCTCTGAATACTTTCCGAAGGTAATGTACATGTGCATAGTGCATAGCGTACACAACACATGGGGACTCCAGTAGTAGCGTACAAACCAGTCCATCTTCTGTACTCCAGGTGTGATAAATGATGCAGTGGGTTTTAGAGAGCTGAACAGTTACACTAATAAAACACATCCTCTCTGCTCTCACCATCACACTCACCCTCCTCATCCTCTAACACTCTTCACTCTTCGCTCCCCAATTGAACCTTAAAGAGTTGCAGAGATTATTGCTTAAAATTTCACCACTTTTCACCACTTCCCCTGGAATTGCTAGTCAGGGATTCTGAGCTCTGTTAGAAAAACATTACAATTAACCACAACCACCCTGTAACCCTCTCATATTGTACCTATAAACCCTGACTGACTGACATAGTGGTGTGGGGCCTCCAGAGTCCATCCAGCCCACCCAGAACTCCCCTCTCTACAGTATCTGTGTGTGTGTGTGTGTGTGCATAGGGATGTGGAGGTCATGACATTTTGTCAGCTGGTGAATGTCGAGCAAATATCTGCCGGTCTCACGGTAATTGACAGTTAATTAACATAAACACGTTTAGCATCTCCAGGCTTCCACACAGACAAGCCACTGATTCAGACCTTAGGAACATCTACATTTTAAAGAGTAATAAATCCATGTAATATAGCCTACACCATTACAATAAATCCTATATTTATTTTAGACAGGTCTAAAGAAACACAATATTAAGAAAGTGTAGTATATTTCAGAAGAATAGAATAGCATACTCTAAGTTGTCCTTATGTTAGGTCCTGATCTGGCTGTGCCATATGACTGTGGGCTACACTATTTCATTTAGCACACAAGATTTGCTTAGAATTACATGGCATTATTTTTTATTATTTCATAGTATGAAGAATACATTTGAACATAGCTTAATAAAATAGAAAGGATATTTTCTACAACCAATTTCAAATGAAGTGTCCACAGGCAGCTATTCTGTGTTGAGGTTAACAAAGAAACAGGTTCTCCTATATGCTTAATTTAGAGTTATTTATGCAACTTTGGTTGTGATACAAATGTTGGGCTGTATATTTAGATTTTTAATACATTCTAAGGCTGCATGATGGGACTCTAATAATGAATTGGAAAAAAGTCACAAGCTGCACACACTTCATCAGTCTCTCATTCACAATTTGACAAGCACTTGATAATATTTTCACCAGACCTCGAATTTTTCGCGGCATCCCCCTTTTGTGGCCTTAATGCCCCATAAAAATCCATGCCTTTTGCGGCCAAAGTGGCAGTTGTGCCCTGGGCTGAATATAATCATTATAATTCCCTTCTCCCGGCTGCCGTGCTCCGTTAGGGGCATTGGCTACTAAGAATTAAGATATCTGAGAGAGCCATGTGAGTGAGAGGTGCTTACCAATGCCCCTAACGTGATCGGGTCCTTCTCACAAGAAGTAGGCTACAAGTGAATGAAGACAGACGCATCCAGACGCAAATGTGCCCGTCCCTCATCAAATTGTTAGTTACATATTGAAGATGTTAGAACTGTCTACATTTAGCCTACTTTTCGTCAGCCAATCTACTATCCTCCATAGTACAAAAATGTACCTTTTCTATTGGTCAACTTGTCCTTCTGTGCAAGAAATACATATTCCAAACTTACTCTGGGACAGTTGTGGGATGTGATAGATCCCAAATTAGTACAACCACTCGCATCAAGCGATGAAGCTGATGCAACAGATCAGAACCTTTCGCTTAAAATGTTGATAAACTATTAGGCTATTTCTTTGAAGCACAGCGATGCTGCACATGTCAGAAGGCTATTTATATTTTTTATTTAACCTTTTTTATTTAACCTTTTTTATTTAACCTTTATTTATGTAACTAGGCAAGTCAGTTATGAAATCTTATTTACTAAGACGGCCCAACCCGGCGACACTGGGCCAATTGTGAGCTGCCCTATGGGACTCCCAATCCTGGCCGGATTGTGATACAGCCTGGAATCGAACCAGGTTGTCTGTAGTGATGCCTCTAGCACTGAGATGCAGTGCCATAGACCACTGCGCCACCCAGGAGCCCCTAAATGAGTTATAGTGAATCCTATATACTATATCCTTAATGACCCCTGAGTGGCGCAAAAAATAAGCACAAATGTTCCAAAATGCAAAATGCGGGAAAGTGACACCAAATGTGATGATTATAAAGGTATATTTCTATGTTGAAAATTATCTTCCCCAAACTTGAAACTGGCTGCCGTTTCACGAGTCCCTATTGTGCTATTGTGCTATTTTTCACGTTATTTGTAACTTATATTTGTGCATAATGTTTCTGCCACTATCTCTTATGACCGAAAAGAGCTTCTGGATGTCAGGACAGCGATTACTCACCTCGTACTGGACGAAGATTTTTTCTTTAACGAGTCTACTTCAAACACCCAACAAGGCCCAAATCCCCTTCATTTGCATGAGAAAGAGACAGAGATATCGGGGTCGTAGGTTGGGGCGTCTCGTAAGGAACTGACGGAGAGTGAGCAATCTGCCTCTACCATCAGTCCTATTAGCCAACGTCCAATCATTGAATAATAAATTAGATGAAGTACGATCATGAATATCCTACCAACGGGACATAAAAAACTGTAATATCTTATGTTTCACCGTGTCGTGGCTGAATGACGACATGGATAACATACAGCTAGTGAGATATCCGCAGCACCGGCAGGATAGAACAGCAGATTCCGGAAAGACAAGGGGTGGCGGTCTGTGTATATTTGTAAAGAACAGCTGATGCACGAAATCTAATATTCAGGAAGTCTCCAGATTTTGCTCGCCTGAAGTAGAGTATCTCATGATAAGCTGTAGACCACGCTATTTACCAAGAGAGCTATCATCTATATTTTTCATAGCTGCCTATTTACCACCATAAACACATGCTGGCGCTAAGACCACACTCAGTGAGCTGTATAAGGCCATAAGTAAACAGGAAAATGCTCATCCAGAGGTGGTGCTCCAAGTGTTCTGATTTCCAGAAGCTCTTTTCGGTCATAAGAGATGGTGGCAGAAACATTATGCACAAATATAAGTTACAAATAATGCGAAAAAACAGGGGAAACTTACATCCGTTATTACCTCAGTTCTACCAGCATGTTAAATGTGCATCCAGAGGAAAAAAAAACTCTAGACCACCTTTACGCCACACACAGAGACGCGTACAAAGCTCTGCCTCGCCCTCCATTTGGAAAATCTGACCATAATTCCATCCTCCTGATTCCTCCTTACAAGCTAACACTAACGCAGGAAGCACCAGTGACTCGGTCAATGAAGAAGTGGTCAGATGACGCAGATGCTAAGCTACAGGACTGTTTTGCTGCACAGACTGGAATATGTTCAGAGAGTACGCCACATCAGTCACTGACTTCATCAATAAGTGCATCGATGATGTCGTCTCCACAGTGACTGTGAGAGACTGTGAGAGACGGAATCTAAAACAAAAATCCAGAAAATCACATTGTATGATTTTTAAGTAATTAATTTGCATTTTATTGCATGACATAAGTATTTGATACATCAGAAAAGCAGAACTTAATATTTGGTACAGAAACCTTTGTTTGCAATTACAGAGATCATACGTTTCCTGTAGTTCTTGACCAGGTTTGCACACACTGCAGCAGGGATTTTGGCCCACTCCTCCATACAGATCCTTCAGGTTTCGGGGCTGTCGCTGGGCAATACGGACTTTCAGCTCCCTCCAAAGATTTTCTATTGGGTTCAGGTCTGGAGACTGGCTAGGCCACTCCAGGACCTTGAGATGCTTCTTACGGAGCCACTCCTTAGTTGCCCTGGCTGTGTGTTTCGGGTCATTGTCATGTTGGAAGACCCAGCCACGACCCATCTTCAATGCTCTTACTGAGGGAAGGAGGTTGTTGGCCAAGATCTCGCGATACATGGCCCCATCCATCCTCCCCTCAATACGGTGCAGTCGTCCTGTCCCCTTTGCAGAAAAGCATCCCCAAAGAAGGATGTTTCCACCTCCATGCTTCACGGTTGGGATGGTGTTCTTGGGGTTGTACTCATCCTTCTTCTTCCTCCAAACACGGCGAGTGGAGTTTAGACCAAAAAGCTCTATTTTTGTCTCATCAGACCACATGACCTTCTCCCATTCCTCCTCTGGATCATCCAGATGGTCATTGGCAAACTTCAGACGGGCCTGGACATGCGCTGGCTTGAGCAGGGGGACCTTGCGTGCGCTGCAGGATTTTAATCCATGACGGCGTAGTGTGTTACTAATGGTTTTCTTTGAGACTGTGGTCCCAGCTCTCTTCAGGTCATTGACCAGGTCCTGCCGTGTAGTTCTGGGCTGATCCCTCACCTTCCTCATGATCATTGATGCCCCACGAGGTGAGATCTTGCATGGTGCCCCAGACAGAGGGAGATTGACCGTCATCTTGAACTTCTTCCATTTTCGAAAAATTGCGCCAACAGTTGTTGCCTTCTCACCAAGCTGCTTGCCTATTGTCCTGTAGCCCATCCCAGCCTTGTGCAGGTCTACAATTTTATCCCTGATGTCCTTACACAGCTCTCTGGTCTTGGCCATTGTCGAGAGGTTGGAGTCTGTTTGATTGAGTGTGTGGACAGGTGTCTTTTATACAGGTAACGAGTTCAAACAGGTGCAGTTAATACAGGTAATGATTGGAGAACAGGAGGGCTTCTTAAAGAAAAACTAACAGGTCTGTGAGAGCCGGAATTCTTACTGGTTGGTAGGTGATCAAATACTTATGTCATGCAATAAAATGCAAATTAATTATTTAAAAATCATACAATGTGATTTTCTGGATTTTTGTTTTAGATTCCGTCTCTCACAGTTGAAGTGTACCTATGATAAAAATTACAGACCTCTACATGCTTTGTAAGTAGGAAAACCTGCAAAATTGGCAGTGTATCAAATACTTGTTCTCCCTACTGTATATACCCAAACCAGAAGCCATGGATTACAGGCAACATCCGCACTGAGCTAAAGGGTAGAGCTGCCACTTTCAAAGAGCGGGACTCTATCCCGGATGCTTATAATAAATCCCGCTGTGCACTCAGACGAACCATCAAACAGGGAAAGCGTCAATATAGGACTAAGATTGAATTGTACTACACCGGCTCCGACGCTCGTCGGATGTGGCAGGGCTTGCAAACTATTACAGACTACAAAAAGAAGCACAGCCACAAGCTGCCCAGTGACACAAGCCTACCAGACGAGTAAAATTACTTCTATGCTCGCTTCGAGGCAAGCAACACTGAAGCATGCATGAGAGAATCAGCTGTTCCGGACGACTGTGTGATCATGGTCTCATTAGCCGATGTGAGTAAGACCTTTAAACAGGTCAACATTCACAAGTCCGCCGGAACAGACGTATTACCAGGACGTGTACTCTGACCAACTGACAAGTGTCTTCACTGACATTTTCAACCTGTCCCTGACTGAGTCTGTAACCAACATGTTTCAAGCAGACCACCATAGTCCCTGTGCCCAAGAGCACTAAGGTAACCTGCAGCTTTGAAAGGCTGGACATGGCTCACATCAACACCATTATCCCAGAAACCCTAGACCCACTCCAATTTGCATACCGCACCAACAGATCCACAGATAATGCAATCTCTATTGCACTCCATATTGCCCTTTCCCACCTGGACAAAAGAAACACCTACTTGAGAATGCTATTCATCGACTACAGCTCAGTGTTCAACACCATAGTGCCCTCAGAGCTCATCACTAAGCTAAGGACCCTAGGACTAAACACCTCCCTCTGCGTCTGGATCCTGGACTTCCTGACGGGCCACCCCCAGGTGGTAAGGGTAGGTAACAAGACATCTGCAGCACTGATCCTCAACACAGGGGCCCCTCAGGGGTGCATGCTCAGTCCTCTCCTGTACTCCCTATTCACTCATGACTGCATGGCCAGGCACGACTCCAACACAATCATTAAGTTTGCCGACAACACAACAGTAGTAGGCCTGATCACCGACAACGATGAGAAGGTCAGAGACCTAGCCGTGTGGTGCCAGGATAACAACCTCTCCCTCAACGGAATCAAGACAAAGGAGATGATTGTGGACTACAGGAAAAGGAGGACCAAGCACTCTCCCATTCTCATCGACGGGGCTGTAGTGGAGCAGGTTGAGAGCTTCAAGTTCCTTGGTGTCCACATCACAAACAAACTATCATGGTCCAAATACACCAAGACAGTCGTTAATAGGGCACGAGAAAGCCTATTCACTCTCAGAAGACTGAAAAGACTTGGCATGGGTCCTCAGATCCTCAAAAGGTTCTACAGCTGCACCATCGAGAGCATCCTGACTGGTTGCATCACTGCCTGGTATGGCAACTGCTCGGGGCAATGCGTACGGCCCAGTACATCACTGGGGTCAAGCTTCCTACCATCCAGGACCTCTATACCAGGCGGTGTCAGAGGTGTCATGATGCTCGCCACCCTTTAGTGGATTGGCAGAGATGTGAACAACCCCCCTCTCTCTCTCGCTGGACATGCAGAAAGAGAGAGTCAGAAGATGTCTCTTGTTAGAACAATGGATATTTTACCGCCAAGATTCCTACATCGAAATAATGGATAAATATAACAATATTTATATTTTTGAGAATTTGGGAAACGGTCAGGGAAACTGAAAGAACGACCCTGTCGAAGGTGGTTCATTTTGTGACATCAAGGAAATTGTGAAAATTATCAGTAGGAAAACATAACTGTATCTCTTAAAGTGTACATTTCCCACCTGTCAGGATTATATTTGAATGTTGTATAAGATTAATGACTAAGTATCAAAATACTTTTGAAAAGATAACAATATGATTTTAGTCTTCTAAATGATAAATGGTTGTTTTATGGTAACTTATTCACAGTCAGTAGCCACGCCCAGGTGAGCACAAACATGATGAGGTGGCCCCTTTCCTACCCAAGTATAAAAACAACCTGTGACACAATTCACACCAGTCCAGAAATAACGTGAGAGCTTGCTCCACACGTTTGAAATGGTTGAATTTCTATTAGACCACGCAAACCACGGTGTAAGCTAAGGTTGAAAATGGTATGAACTCTGACACTATCGATCACTGCAGAAGAAGTGATACATCCTAAACGTTGCGTACGTAAGCTTAGGAAAAGAACACTGACGACAGAGTCTTACCTCATCGACCCGTCTATCGAAGCCAGCCTCACGTAAATACATTACATTGCTTTTCCTAATGAGGTATTGTTGGTGGCATACGATTTTGTATTGACGTGAGCAAAGCTCCCCATTGTCCTAGAGACCTATTCCTTTGTCTTCCTTTCAAACCCCTTCTCGCTGTCATGTTTTGTTAAGTCCTCTAGGGACGGTATTTACTGTATAATGTTAGGATGTTTTGGATATTCTGTAATTGTTTAATTAGCTAGTAAATAAATAATTGAGCCAATTTGTGTATGGATGATTCAGCAAGTAAGTTAGTGTTCGTGCAGATATCAAATAATTTTACGACGTTCAGAAGAGACTGATAGAAGGTAACAATTAATTAATGACTGATTGATGACTGAAATGTAAGAGATCTTTAGATCTTTAAGAGTTAAATAGGAAAATGCCAAACTCATTAAATAAACTTTTTCCGTGGTGCCCCAGGTTAGTAATGAGTTAATTGTTGCTTGATTAATTCAATCACGTAATAATTAAACGTATAAAATAGCATGTTATCACATTAATGATAGTCAAGACAGGACAGAGGAAGGCCCTAAAAATGTTCAAAGACTTCAGCCACCCCTGTCATAGACTGCTCTCTCTGCAAGGCAAGCGGTACCGGAGCACAAAGTAAGACTTCTGAACAGCTAATCAAATGGCTACCCGGACTATAATATATAGTCCTTATATATAGCCTCGCTAATGTTATTTTACTGCTGCTCTTTAATTATTCGTTTTTTTTTAATTGTACTTGTCAATTTTTTTACTTAACACTTGTTTTTCTTAAAACTACATTGTTGGGCTTGTAAGCATTTCACTGTAAGGTCTACACCTGTTGTATTCGGCGCATGTGACAAATACATAATTTTTTTTAAATGATACAAATATTGCAGTTAGTTGATATAGATAAATAAGCAATATTTGCATGGTTAACTATACTATACAGATTGATGGCAGAGAAATACTTAAATAGCTAAAAGTGCGTATGATATAAGTGAGGGTAATAATAGTTTACTTAATATACAGTCTGGTTAAATTAACAGGTAAGTGAATATTTGCATGGTTAAATTAACAGTTATGTAAGAATACAACCCGGAGGCAGAGGGTAGGTCCCACTTGCAGAGCATGCAAATGTTGTTTTTAATATAATATCCAGGAACAGGCAAAAGACGTAGTCAGATGTACAGGCAGAGGTTGTTAACAGATAGTCCAGTGAAAAAACAGAGCAACAGCACAAAAGGAGCAGGCTAACAGAGTAATTGGGAAAAAACACGAACAGGTCGGTACACGGACAGGCTCAGGCTAAGGTACAGAATAGGGCTAGACAAACTCAGGCTAAGGTACAGACTAGGGCTAGACAGACTCAGGCTAAGGTACAGACTAGGGCTAGACAGACTCAGGCTAAGGTACAGAATAGGGCTATACAGACTCAGGCTAAGGTACAGACTAGGGCTAGACAGACTCAGGCTAAGGTACAGAATAGGGCTAGACAGACTCAGGCTAAGGTACTGAATAGGGCTAGACAAACTCGAAAAACTAAAGGCAGGTTAAGGTCAAACTGGAATACAATATCTATCAAGAAATGACTGAAGGGCTCAGTAAGTTGTAGATACAAACAGTACCTCCCACAGAGGGGAGAATGAACCTGGGTAATATACTGATGGGGTAATGAGAAACAGCTGTTAGAATTCCGGTGATTGGGAACGGAGAGGAGTGGTGCGTTTGTGTGGGCTGGAATCTTGATGGTTAGAGGCTGTGTCTTCTTGTTGATGTTGAGGAGGTATGGTATCGTTTGCGGACCTTACAAGTTACATGTACAGGTAAGTGAATATTTGCATGGCTAAATTAACTGTACAGGTAAATGACAGGAAGAGATACTTAAATAGCTAAATGTGCGTATGATATAATTTAGGGTAATAATAATAATTCCCTTAAAATACAGTCCTTAGTACAGATAAATGCACGTATTGCACATTCGATATTCTAAAAGTAATGAAAAAGATACAACTGACAGGATACTAATATGCATTCCTGAGTGAATGTCAGTCCAAGAATTACTTACAATATTGCACGTGATATGATATAACAACTGTACATGAATATGTATATACAGTCCTGAATAAATGAGTGATGAATGAATAAGTCCTGAGTGAATGAGTGTTACTCATAGTCCAGAGTTACTCACGGATGGATGCCTAATTGTTAAACTAGGTCCTAACACCCCAACTGTTTCAGGTCTATGTTGCCGACGGCACGGCACCCCGGTGAAGCATTAAATAGTCTAATAGCCGCCGGCAGGAAGGACCTCCTGTTGCGCTCTCTGGCACACCGTGGTGGGATCAGTCTGTGACTGAAAGTGCTCCTCTGCATCATAACCATGGCATGCAGAGGGTGGGTGACGTTGTCCATGATGCCAGCAGTTTGGCCAGTATCCGTCTCTCCACCACCTCCTCTAGAGTGTCAAGGCTAATCCCTAGAACAGAGCTAGCCTTCCTGATCAGCTTATTTACCCGAGAAGCATCACCGGCCTTTATGTTGGCGCCCCAGCACACTACTGCAAAAAAGATGGCACTGGCCTCCACAGACTGGTAGAAGGTATGCAGTAGTTTACTGCACCCGTTGAAGGACCTGATCCTCTTCAGAAAGTAACATTTTCATTCCAGCCAGCATTGCTATACCCCTGTTGTAATGCGAAGCAATATGCTTAATATTGGGAAAATCTAAAAATAACCTGGGTCACACTCAGACATCATTTACAAACAAAGCATTTGTGTTTAGTGAGTCCTCCAGATCAGAGGCAGTAGGGATGATCAGGGATGTTCTCTTGATAAGTGTGTGAACTAGACCATGTGTGTTTAGTGAGTCCACCAGATCAGAGGCAGTAGGGATGATCAGGGATGTTCTCTTGATAAGTGTGTGATTTAGACAATTTTCTGTCCTGCTAAGCATTGAAAATGTAAGGAGTACTTTTTGGTGTCAGGGAAAATGTATGGAGTAAAAAGTACATCATTTTCTTTAGGAATGTAGTGAAGTAAAAGTTGTCAAAAATATAAATAGTAAAGTAAAGTACAGATACCCCCCAAAAAGTACTTAAGTAGTACTTTAAATTATTTTTAATTAAGCACTTTACACCACTGAGTACCAGGCAGTTTGGTAGGTTTGGTAGTTTGGTAGGTTTGGCAGTTTGGTAGGTTTGGTAGTTTGGTAGGTTTGGCAGTTTGGTAGGTTTGGTAGTTTGGTAGGTTTGGTAGTTTGGTAGGTTTGGTAGGTTTGGTAGTTTTGTAGGTTTGGTAGTTTGGTAGGTTTGGTAGGTTTGGTAGGTTTGGTAGTTTGGTAGGTTTGGTAGTTTGGTAGTTTGGTAGGTTTGGTAGTTTGGTAGGTTTGGTAGTTTGGTAGGTTTGGTAGGTTTGGTAGTTTGGTAGGTTTGGTAGTTTGGTAGGTTTGGTAGTTTGGTAGGTTTGGCAGTTTGGTAGGTTTGGTAGTTTGGTAGGTTTGGTAGTTTGGTAGGTTTGGTAGTTTGGTAGGTTTGGTAGTTTGGTAGGTTTGGTAGTTTGGTAGGTTTGGTAGTTTGGTAGGTTTGGTAGTTTGGTAGGTTTGGCAGTTTGGTAGGTTTGGTAGGTTTGGTAGGCTAGTAATGACCATCAACAGCGTCAAGCTAACCCTAAAAAAGCCTTTTTCCCCACGTCCAAATTGGCCTTGTTTTACTATCATTTTGAGGACTTCTGGTCCTATCCCCACAAGGATAGTACAACCACACACACACACACACACACACACACACACACACACACACACACACACACACACACACACACACACACACACACACACACACACACACACACACACACACACACACAACCAAAGGACATGTTTGCTTTGGCATAAATGCAAATATACCTCCACACACATACAGTACATACAGTACATACATACAGTTCATACAGTACATACATACAGTACATACATACAGTACATACATACAGTACATACATACAGTTCATACATACAGTACATACAGTACATACATACAGTACATACATACAGTACATACATACAGTACATACATACAGTTCATACATACAGTACATACAGTACATACATACAGTTCATACATACAGTACATACATACAGTACATACAGTACATTACATACAGTACATACATACAGTACATACAGTACATACATACAGTACATACAGTACATACAGTTCATACATACAGTACATACATACAGTACATACAGTACATTACATACAGTACAGTACATACATACAGCACATACATACAGTACATACATTACATACATACAGTACATACAGTACATACATACAGTACATACAGTACATTACATACAGTACATACATACAGTACATACATACAGTACATACAGTACATACATACAGTACATACATACAGTACATACATACAGTACATACAGTACATACATACATTACGTACAGTACATACATACAGTACATACAGTACATACAGTACATACAGTACATACATACAGTACATACAGTACATACATACAGTACATACATACAGTACATACAGTACATACAGTACATACAGTACATACATACAGTACATACATACAGTACATACAGTACATACAGTACATACATACATACAGTACATACAGTACAGTACATACAGTACATACAGTACATACATACAGTACATACATACAGTACATACAGTACATACATACATTACATACAGTACATACAGTACATACATACAGTACATACAGTACATACATACAGTACATACATACAGTACATACAGTACAGTACATACAGTACATACAGTACATACATACAGTACATACATACA